>UYRU01041903.1:19836-36547 GCA_900617775.1 Dibothriocephalus latus | reverse complement strand
GAGGCGGAATGGGTGTTGTACGTTTGACTTTCCTTTCTATGCCACTGGTCTGGAGATCTCTGATGCTATCGCCTCTTCCGCACGCTCACTCAGGATGACCCTCTTATCGTCTCACAGTTCGCCCGGCTTGTGTGTGTGTCTGCAGTTGCGAATTCAAAAGCAGAAAGGGGTTTGTGTGTCACCAGCGAACACTCTGAACGACATATTTAGAGCAGTAAAGGCGGGTTCCGATCAGAATGAAAATAGTCACGGATACCGCGGATGCGAGGAGGTTCAGCGTGGTAATATTAGACACCACGACAGGGACTATGTCATCAGATAAAACCAGCCTCTATCTTAACTTGTTTTCCTCGAAGAATAATCACCTTGTTTAAACTGAATACAGTTTTTTTCGGTTTCTGTAGAAATGCGCAGCTTTGTGACTTTTTAATATTACGAGTTGTTCAAATAAGTTAATAACCTTATGCTCAACGCAGAATTTTAATTTATGTTGACTCAAGGATTTTGCTATAGTTAAATTATATAAAGTGATCAGTTTGATGATCATTTCTTAGTACAATTGCAATCATTTTATGCATGTTTTACGTAAAATCGCGGTCTTTAATCTGTTGTACATTGTATTCACTTTCAGGACGATGTGTGTGCGATCAAACCCTCGGTAACCTACTGCGGTAAGTTACGGAGTCCAAACCGTCCTTTTCCAAAGATTTCCATATGATCATTTTTAAACAACGAAAATATTTAAACATATCGAAAACTGCCAACCGAAAAATGGGTATTAAAACTACGAACAAATGTCAGAATTATACCGAATTAACGCATCAAAAAATTGCTTTCACCGTTTATTTTGCATTTTATCTGCTCGCTACGTACCACATTCTGCACTTGTTCCATCAGCCGCGATGCACTCTTTCAGTCAGGAAATTAAAGGGTTAAATTCTTACTAAATTCTCTTGAAAGACAGTAGAAAAAATTTTTTTGCGCAACAATAAGTCTAGATCTATACTTCTGTTAGTAATAACGGAAAATAGCCATTCAATGTATCGGGAGACACGAAAATGAATAAAGTAGGCCAACGGTTCCTCAAGAAAGTAATCAATTTAAAGATATTTGTTTAAGGAACCGTGATGAAGTTGCTTTATTGATATGCTTGAGAAAATGCCTTCGTACTAATATCGTACCTCATGCGAGACAAAAGAGTGATGGTTTGCTGTTGAATATGCACTCTTAGTCAAAAAAAACACGAAAGACCGCTCTTGCTATATGTTTTTAAGCGCATTTCTTACGTAAGATTTACTCAAGATGAGCATTTATTTTCTAAATGCTGGAAATACTCCTCTGACAGTCCACGTCGAGCAAGGTCGAAGATAAATGAATGATACGTGCTTGCCAACTACAGAGCACCTCAAAATATAATTAACTACACAGGATTCTGAATAAAACTTTACCTTTCTAGTTGTATAATAATTATACTCTTATCCAACTTTTCAATAAACTCACGGGTGGTGACATTTAAACAAAGTGTTCAGGCTTTAAGTGTGTTTTAATCCATAAAAGCATTCGGGGTATGGGCTGTTTGATTTTTTTTAAGCAAAGCAACACAATCGTTAAGCATATACATTTGTTCTTTGGGTATTCACCAGTAAGCGATGAAGTTACCCAGATGCATTCTTTTTCAACACCAAGCTGTTTTGAATTAAGGCTAAAATTTTCTTAATTCTATTAATTTTAGCTGCAAATGTCTGAATTCTACTCTGTTTACCTCTTATACGGTGCAGGGAAATGCAAAACATAGGTAAGACTATTTAAATGATTGAAATTCTATGACGAATTGTTGTTATGGTAGGAGCATCTACCCTGATTAAAAGTTTTAGATCGTGTCCTTAAAACCGAGCGGACCTTAGTTGAAAAGCATCACTCTTCACAAATGAACATTAATTTTCAGAAAGTGTGGTGACCAAAAGCAACATCTCATTGTTTGAGAATATTCTTTATGAAAGATATTCCATTAGAAATCTAGTATTTAAGAAAACAGGGTAAATGGTGATAAACGGTATGCAAAAAATATGTTGTTCAGTACGCGGCGTACACTTGTTCTAGAGATCCTCGTAGTCACACACTATATTGCATAATTAGCTACTTTATTTAATTACTAAAATAGGAAATAGCAGACATAAAGCATACTCGATTTTGCCAGTATTTTTTTCTGAATTTAATTTCGTTTCCGATGTTGTCCTCAAGTATACAATGTGTAAGGAGGCATAAGACTAAATTTGCTAGCTGCTTATTGCATTTTGGAATTATATTTCGACGTGTATCCGCAGGACGGTCCGTGGGGCAGTTTTTAGGCGGGTTTTGCTCCCACAACAAATTTCGAGCATGAGAGAGGTTGTGGGAGCGCGCGCTGGTGTTGGCTCATGCCACCCCAGTCACTTGATCCCGCCTCCGTTCTTCTTTACTCTGTCTGGATTGCCAGACGTTTTTAACCACAGGACTGAATAGGCTACCGCTTAAATATAAAAAAGACCGTACTGACCATATGGGCGCATCCTTTGATGAGTAAAAAACGTTCTTTTTGTTCACGAAACATTGATAAACGTTGCGTTTTGCTATATATCTCGCACTTGACGACACAATACCCTTCTTGAGCATTTTCGTCCCGGCCAAAGTGCAAATATAAATTCCTCACTACAGTATGCCCAGTGCTGCACGATGCATTCCGCAATTTGAAAAAGAACGGTAATCACTCGCAAAATAACATTGATTAGTGTTGCAATACTGTTTAGCATTTAGTCCAATTTTAATTTTTTTAAACCGTACACAACCTTTTCTTTAAGCGTGATTTGCTATCAAATATGTACACGAGAGGTTTTTGTGCATGCTCTATATAAAATTTTTTTGAATTTATAAAGACAGTCAAAATCAATGGTGAAAATGCATACTATGTAAGCAGCCATTTTTACAGAATCAGCTTTTTCGCAGCGGTCTAAAAGAAGCTCATCACAGAGCCCGCATCACAGCGTGACTGAAAAGAATTAAAATTGGACTGCATGATAAAGAGTATTGCAACCCTACTCAATGTTGTATTACGAGTGACTACCGGTCCTTTTTAAATTACGGAATGTTTCATGCAGCACTCGCCATACTGTATTTCTCGAAATAATAGCAAATGGTGTGCTAATTAGACATTTGTTATTTGTGGATAACATGTTATGGAAGAGGTTGGCGGTCGATAATTCAGTTGGCTTGACAGTTGTGCGATATTAGTTCATAATATTTGTTGATGAAAAAAACAGCACGATTTATTGGATCAATGAAATTTCGGGTAAACCCTGCAGGTGCTACCTGTAACGAATGAGAAAAATACAAAATTGAATTCGTACAGAAAGGTAAATATTCATAGGACATAGTCAAAAAGGCTACTTATTAAAGTAAGCGAGTTAAGACAAGGTGAAGGAAAAAAGAATATAAAAGGAGTTAAGACGAAATGGGGGGCAGAGGACTGTGCAAATCTGGGAGCCGGATGTTACCAAGGCAAGGTTAGCTTAACCGCAAGCTCAAACTGCTTAGATAGGTCGGGTTTTGACTGCCGTATATAGGCTGCCTCCATGTAGCCATGACCATGCCCTACGACGTCTTTGACCTTTCTATACGAATTCAATTTTGTATTTTTCACATTCGTTACCATAATCGTGCAATGAGAAGTGGCAGCTGAAGAGCTCTCCTGAAATTTCATGGATCCAATAAATGCTGCTGTTTTTGCCATCTAGAAGTTTGCCCCCGGGAAACTCTGCTTTATATTCATAATATTTAACATTTACGAGTATGTGGTATTTGCAATATATTCACCTTACTGAACAGTTAATGTATGGTTCAAAAATAACAAGCTATACATCAACAGATGCACGAAATATCAGAATTCATAAAAGAGTAGGCTCCCAAAAGTTTGCTGCCTCCAAGCCTTTACTTTATTCGCCTTTAGTTGTCACATTTTATAATTGTTTTCAATCATAAAATTGGATTAATTTTTGTTCCTGTTTTTAGCAGACAAGCTCTAGGAGTGGCATGCGGTTGGAATACTTCACAGTCCCCGGATTTCCACATCTTCGCCCTACAATATCCAACTCTCCCTATCTACCTCGAATTATGCTGAAAACCCGACACTTTCATGAACCTGCAAACTTGCCGCCCCACTATCTCTCGTGAGCACTTTGTCTGTGGCTGGAACGTCTTTTCTTTGCAGCCATCTGTAAGGATGTTCCTCCGAAGCGCTGTCTATAAGTGAATTCCCGTTACCTGGGCTCTAAGCTATCTACCCTGTTTCCAATAAAAGACTATTACCTGTATTTGCTACGCATTATATTTGTAAGTTTCCCATCTTTGGGTACCATTCGTGATGTGCAGTATGATATCACATGTTATGTGATTGTAAGCTGACTAACGATCCTTTGCATGTATGGAAATATCTAGAATATAGACTCAAAAAGCATTGAAAATTTGCGACAGGTTCCCTCATAAATTTCATTCGAAGAAGACATCTTACATTTTGGAATTTATGTGTCGCTAGCGCATCATCCACACTGCTGTGTTCCGGACTCCTGCTCGACCATTTTCTGTCCACCCAGTACCATGCTACTGATGGCACCAAACTTGTGACCGCAGCCATATGCCTTCTTCCTTGAGATGTCTTTGCGAAATGGGCTCAATTCTTCATTCTGCACAAACGAAAAATCATGTTGCGGAAGTCAAGAGACAAAATTGTCCGTATCGCATTAAGGGTTTCCTTCGTAAGGAATAAAAAATGCTAGTCTAAAGAGCTCGACTGCACACCTCGCTGTGGTGGCTCATATTGATCACGCGTACACCTCATAAAGATGTGCTTTCTCAGTAAATTATAATATAAATTCGGAGGTGTCTACTATTAGAAACGTTTATTTCGGTAGGCTGGTACTATTAATTTTCTTGCTACATTATCTCAAGAGATTTCGGTAACGTCAGGAGGCCAACTTTGGAAAAATTTTCTTCCCGGCGGTTCAAAAACTACTTCTGTATGAAATATATCCTTAACTATTATGCTTTTTTCATTCATTTCGGTGGCCTAAGAAATAAAAATATATTTCGTGGAAACTATGCACTAAAACATTTTTTATTCTTCACACGTAGTTCCAAGTTTCATTTTGCCAAAGCATTTTGCCGGAATGTAGATATTCTTTTGGATCTGAGAATCATTTTCAATTTCCGAATGTCGTTAAAAGTGATTGGTCGTTACACTTTTTAAAAGAAACGATAAAGTTGAATGCAGAACGTAGTCCCAAAGAAGATATGCAACTGTTATATGCGTGGCGTGTCGCATTCTCTTTCGAGTCAATAATCAGAGGCGAAGTAAGAAATGGATATTTGGTTGCCCAGCCGTTGCGGTTTTTATAGGATGTAGTTGGTCCGCCCAAGACATGCCTGTCACACCTGGCAGCTCCCAAATACAGCGCGGATAGGAGAGCATGTGATGCGAAAACTGTATGACTGGCCAGATGTTTCAGTATGCACTTGTCCTACAATTGCTCTGGGCTTGCGTGTTTGTCTCAATTTTCGGTTCCCGCGCTCATCGCAAGCGGTTGCTCGTGTGTACGATGATTATCCACAAGTCCACAAGCTAACGGCCGATTTTCGCCATCAGTGTAAGTTATTGGGCCATTTGGCCCACCGAAAACGCCATAAGGACCAAAAGCCATCAGGATTGCCTCCGTTTAGCTAACTTATTAGCGTAGGTAAACGCAGTACTGTAGCCAAATACGGTGCAGTGAAGTCATTCTGGTTTTTTTATTGTTGATTGTAAACTGGAAAACCATTACTTTAGCAATTCCAGGCTAACGTAATTTTCGGTTTTATCGAGAACTTGAGTGTAGCTCTGAGGATGTATTCTAGTCTGGCTTCGAAACGTCAAGTCAATAAAGCTATTTTTCCAGCGATCCTATCTCCTTCACATTAAGCTTGTAAGTGGCAATTCGAAACTTCACGCTGTAAACACTCCATTTGAAGAAAACCTTGCATTTCTCCACAAGATAAGTGACTCCTCTTATACAATGTAACAATGGATTTGGACCATGTTTTATACTGTATAAAAGATATTAATAAATGGGCGGATCTGATGTTTCAGATATAAATTCCTATAAAAAGAACGCTTCCTAAGAACAAAAAACATCATCTCTCAAAGTGTACACTCGTGAACAATTAACATACCCTGCTAAGCTAGTATAAGACCGACCAGTATTCCTGGCAAAAGTAAAAGAGATTGAAATATCCATTTCTGGCCTATCAGCCGTCGTCGGCCAGCCATACCCAGAACCAATTGGTGCCTCACTCCAGCCCTAATCGTTGAGCCACGAGCTCGTTGTCTCGCTGCTTTTGATCAGGGAATATTGTCACTCGTTGATTATTGTGCACAGGGCAGCTAACGGAATCTCTATCTATCGTGGGCAGTGACAGCCGTAGCGTCCGGTAGTATGGGTGGATAGTATTGCCGGTAAAGACCAGGGAGACTGGGGTGGTCATTATTAGTATATTTACCGTTGTTAGACTGTCATGCGAAGACTCAAGTGGCGCTTCACTTCGGGCAAAACTATCTGACTACGCTATCAGTTGCTACGACTGTCAGGGCCTCTGTCGAAACCCAAGATACAGCAGACAGATGAATTTCGTTAGCGCTGGGACGAACCTTCATCAACCAGTGTGAAAAAAGAATATTAACCTGCAATTTTTCTATACACTAGATGTGAATTTATAAAACCAAACCCAGCGAAAAGCAATGGTAAAAATGCCGCCTTTTTATGCAGTTACGTTTCACATGGTGTAGGTCATGCATGCATTCCAAATGAATCTTGTTCGAAAACGGCTATCTTGTTGCGACCGACACATACTTCCTATATATATTGTAAGAAAAATAATATAATCTCCCTTCTTAAGGAAGTTCAGAACTTTGGCGAACATTTCATTTCATAGCATCTTGGCTGTATTTGTCCAATTTAATCGCCAATTTAAATGTGGCCTTTACTGGCTGAACAGCAAAATACACAATAGGATGAACATTTAGACAAAAAATGTTACTTTTTAGCCCTCCCTTAAGTAAGCTAATTATATCAGACTGAGTCAGGGAGACTAACGAGCCAATTCAGCTATCGACAACGTTTTATGCAGTCTGCTTTGCACACATTTTAAATATGGAAGTGTAAGGATTGTTCTGTTCAGTTTTTTATCTGATAGTTTAGGGTCATTTGGGTGAACATTGTATCTCTGTGCAAAGAACTGTTGATGAAATGTCCAAAATGTATATGGCACTAAAATAAATGAAGGAAATCAGCCCCGAAATGGGAGCTTTCTTCATTTAGAGCACTCTGAATCCGCCGACAAAAAACGAACGAGCGTCGTGCATGATAAATGTTAACAGTAAGCCAATATATACATCAAAGTAAACGGATTCAACATTTATTGGTGTGGCTGAACTGAATAAAATAATAACCTGGTCTTATAATAACAAATAAAAAACATTCGTCATTAAATTACCCTGAGTCGCGCCTTTTATATGAATAATCAGCCAATCATCAACAACCATGCATAAGCGTCTGTAAATAATACACCTTGCATATGGAAATGGCTTCTTGCTCGGTAAGTGACAGGAAGACTTGTGCTCTATGCCAGGGAGCTGCCTTTTAAAGTGTTCAAACCTTAAACCTAAAAATAAACTTTCCCTTACCCACTTACCTCAGCCCTAATTATAAACCCTTTTGAGTATAGTGTAAGACTATCTAAGAGTAGATATAAGGCCTTCTTTTAAGTCTTAGCGAAATGTGCTAGCGACTAGATAAAATAACAAAGTGATTAATTTGCGACTGCATTTTATAAAAGGTGTTATCGTTGATGAGGGCTCCGATTGCTCGTAGGAATAGGTAGTAAGAAAATCAAGCAGAGAAAATGTGTATTGTGCACCTCATTTAACCAAAGGCCCAGCATTTTGTCCTACGGAAACAGTGGTTATAGGGGGGTGGGGTGTGGGGAAATAGAATAGACAGTGAAATAAATTTGTAGAAGTAAGTGTAAAGTGGAAGAAATTGGTTAAAGCTGTTTCTTGCGGCAGCTAGGTGTAAGTTATTCCGCACGTTACTTGAACGTGCGTGTAGTGCTTCGCGCCGCGGGCTATATTAATCTAACTCCTGAACGGTAAGTTGAACCTTATGATAGTTTAAATAGACGACCCTCTAACCACTTTATATCTTTTTGTTCAGGAATTTCAAGAAATCTGCATTTTGAGAATCGATGTTTGTCCACAATGCGTTAAAAGATAATACAGACTAGGAAAATCTACGGATATAAATCAATATCCTTTTACTATAATAAAGTAAAAATGCATATAACATTTATTCAAGCATATTTCACTTCCTATCATGATTCCGCACCCATATAACTCCTAAAACCACCGTTTACATGGGGGAAAATGGTGGAACTAGAGATATATGAGGAGCACTACTTAAACTTCTGTTGTCGAAAATCAATTTAGGTTGAAAAAAGACATGTTCTTAGCAAGTACATCCAACAATTTAGTTCGCAGTTATTTGCGGTGTACAAAATTAGTTTTAGAGCGAAAAGTTACTAGCCAATACTATTTTGGTGGAATTATCATGCTTTTTTGTCAATGGGAGGAAATGGGCCTCTCGAGTGTAGAAAAACTCCTTTTTTCTGAGGGCAGGTTTTTATTCCTACATCTAACACGATGTGAAATTGGCAAATTACCATAAAATTTAGCTCAAGTCTAATCGGCTTGGTGACGACTGAGTATGATTATTTAGTCATGCTATACAACCAACCAAACTATCTGACGTAATATCAATACATGTTATAGATAAATGTCAGTCAGTTTTGTTGCATTGCTTTAGGCTTTCATAAGCCAATTCAGATTATTAATCATCCTTAATTTATGTTTAACGGTATGCATGCCATTTGTTTCATCAGGATAGTCCAGACAGGGTGAGACAGCATAAAATAACGCCTAAATTAACAGTGTAATTATACTAGATAATTAGGCGGAGGATTATAGCAACAATGGATTAGTGTTCCAACACGACGGATACAAGCTAATTTATGCATTAACTTTGCAAGAACGTTCATTTTTTTTAAAGGTAAGGTTTGTTTCTCGCTGATTAGCTAATTCTTATTTTACTACAATGCCGATAGTAGCATATTTTTCGAAAATTCAAATATATTCACAGATGTTTTGGTTCCTCAAACATGTTCGTACAAAAAGTAAATTTACCTATAGAATTCAAAGCTAATCTTTTGTTAAAGACATCACATTGCTTTATGAGTCTATGGGGCAACCTCTAGACCTTATTTCACACTTTGACCCGCTATAACTCGGGAAGAAGACCCGCTTTATTAATTACAATGCATGGAGAACAATTCATGTGACCTCTCAAAGAAGAATGGATTGCAATGACAATCATCCGAATTCTGGTGCCAAATAAACCATATTTTATTGCTTGGATTTTTCATCTATTCGCCACTGTTGAGTGCTGTCCATAAAATCCGACAGCACTTTACTTTAAGCACCACCGTCTGAAAAAGGGCTCACACCCTCCCCCCTGATGCGCACGGCAACGGGTTGGGTGAGTTCTGCTAATGGAAGAATACCTTATGTGTACCTACGCTGCCATAATGGCGGATGCCACCTCATCTTCTTTAAGCTTTCTATGCAGACAAACGTAAAGTCTGGCGGTTTCCGTACTCAGACACAAAAAGTACAAGCGACAATGAACATTTTGCAGACGGAACAATGCCTTAAACCAGTGTGTTTGAAAGGGTGGTAATATACGACCGTACTGTAAAAAATGTGCAGACAATAAGCATTCTAGTGCATGTCGTAAGATATCATATTCAACATATTTTGAGCTTAGCGTTGAATTCTGAAAGAACTGTTATAAAAGAGGAAGCAGAAGAAGTGGAAGATGAAAGAGCAATCGTAATCTAGCAAACGTCACGCAATTATCAAGACCACATCCAACGTGGACAAGAAAATTGTGCCGCACCAATTAAGACCTCTAGCGGTGGCTACAGGAACTGACAATTATAGTACGCACGCGGATGACCGCAATGAACTATAAATACCATGCAATCTGTGCATGTTTCAGCTCTGTCTGCGCACGTCTTAGACCTTTCTACGAATACCAACGACTAAGGATTTCCGACGGAATCCGAAACGTCACGACAATAACGTTCTTATTCCAGTGATCGCTTCTTCTTCTGAAACGCATCTACGTCTTATTTCGAACTGCTTCCTGGAATTCGCCTGTTCTTTTCTATCAACAACAGTTTTAGTAGATTATAATGGTCGCTTTCCTATTTAGTGAAATCTCATGAGATAGGGAAGAGAATTCCCGTCGCGCAACCTCGCCCGTGTTACATTCCCTAATTCATACAATAACAAAGAAGCTATTGTCCTTAAAGAAACATAGGTGGTTTGATAAATTACTATTTACTAACAGGACAGTAATTTATCTTATCTCAAAACTCGAATTTAAGGTAATAAGTATATTGCGAATCACTGATTTACGGTTCAATGGATAGGTGGTTATCGACGTTGATCACAAAAAACAATAAATGAATGCAAAATAATTACAAATATAAAAAGCAGTACTGTGGACAGGAATACAACATAGGCTGGATGCCAAGTGCAGAGAGGCTGGCTGGTGTGTAAAGGTTAAATGGCAGTTGTCAAAGTTGTCAAACCCCCTACGTTGCACCCTAGAGAGAACGTACACTGCAGCTGAAATTGTATTCCACACTTCCACTAGAAGCCTTCCAGTTAACCGGACAGAGGATGTCTTGCCTTCGCACGCCACCCCATACCGTCATTATGAATTCACGTGCACTTGCTGATGCACGTACATTTGCCGTACGCAAAGGCAATTGACAACCAGGGCCGTTGATCATTTGCCAAATTGCCTTTTTTAACAAGAAAACAAAGTGCGATGGTTCTCCATTACAAAACACCTGCTTTGACAATCGTGCTTTTGTTGAACACAACGCATCTTTTTGTGTTCTTCTTCGAGCACGAACAACCTAAAGCGTGCGCTACATGAAAGCAGCCTATTACGGTGAGAGAAAATCAACCGATGTAAGCAGCTAGATCATGTGGTTAATCTTAATCTGTCCTGGTAACTGAATGCCCAAATATCATCAACCTTTTATTTTTGTTTATTCCCGTCGCTACTTGTCCTTCCCAAGTTTAAAGATGACAGTATTATTGACTTGTCGCCGCGTTAACATTACCTTGCTATTATTGATTCTGTGAAAATTAAAAATGGTCTGTTTTCCAACTGTTATCATGTTTATGCAAAGAGAGGAAGCAGTTGACAAGCCCTCCCGAAATTCGATTGTCAAAATAAATTCTGCCGTTTGCGCTTGCTTTAAACACCTTTCTGTTAATGTTGTTCATAGTCGACCGCCCAAATGGGCCATTCTCCGAATTCAGTAGACATCCGAACGATTAATCTTCGACAGGTATTGAATGTTGTCGTAGGCATAGTGTCTTATTTTAAACGTTCTTTCTACATATGAAAACCTGGGTCGATTTCAGTGTCTTATCTAAAAATAAAATCACACTGCAAAAGTAAACGCTCTTCCAGTCTCAGTACTACTCAATGTACTTCTTACCAAATAAAAAGGTTCTCTGCCTTAAAGGATGTGATTTTGATATATTCCCGGTGTAGTTCAATTACTTAAACCTTCTTTTGGCTTTATAGGGAATATGGGCAGATGTGTCTTCTGGATAATTTCAATTGGCATATCATGGGACTTGCGTAGTCTACAACGCATGAATTAATCAAAAAATACATAACCGTGTAGCTTACTTGTGGACCGTTTTGGTCCAACTTTTTATTTTATTAACACGTCCCCACAGATGGACCACAACTATTTTAAAATACCTGCTAATGACTCACAAGCGACTTCTTATGCTGTCAGTTTGCCTATTCTTTCCTGGTTAACTGCTGTGTGAATTCGTGGGGCATTTTTTAGCGTACGGTGTGGTGGACAAAATGGCGGCATGTTGTAGCTGATCGTGTACATCGATATATGCTTACTTATGGTCCTTATTTTCAGTATGGTAAGACAAACTGCAGCCAAAAATTAAAACCTCTGCAGAACTGAAATTTTCTGTAGTGAATCCGTTCTTATTCTTTTCGAAAACAATGCGATTTTTAATAAGTGCATCCCGATTTTGATGGAGACAACACAATATTCTCCGCCCTCTGAAGAAGTTTAATGGAAAATCCTTAGCTCTCTCTTGATGGTTGTTTACAGGACAAGAAAAATAACTGATAAAGTTTGATCCGCAACGTTTAATAACGTAAGATATTCCTTGAATATCAAATAACGTTGGGTTTCTGCCTATATCTGCCGATCCCTTTCTTCAATTTACCCATATAAAGTGAGTTCTATTTTCTGTTAACATTATTTTGCACCTCACATTAACTCAATCAGCAAAATTAGAGAATTCAACTGTATGTTAAACTACAACTTCCCATTTCGCTCGTGGCATTAAATGAGTCAGGCAATCTATTCTACGTAAGTTGCTTGGCCTTTCATAATACATTGTGTTCTGAAATATACTTGCCTTTTATTGATAATGGCGGCTTTTTAAACGAAAATATTAGCAAAACTTATTTCTGTATGCATTTTGGACGACTTTGGATATTTCTAAAAAAACAAATAATCATCTGGGCGTATACTGAATGAAAATTGCAGCGCGCATCAACAATTTAAATGAATATTTGCAAAGTTGCATCTATAAACCCCTGTCTCCGCAGATTATGGGAAACGTCAATTTAACAAAATATAGTTTTCTCTCTTTTAACTTACAAAGCAACTTGTGAAAAAAAACGAAAGTAAGAAAAGGACATATGTTCAGGAACCGTTGTTTGTTCTAGTAGCACGTAGTTCAGCTATCCTTTCGTAGTGTGCAGTGGGCTTGACGGCCAAAGCAGTCCTGTAGAAGTTCAAATGACATTCACATATATGTGTAATAAGGCTGATAAATGACAAATTTGAATGCTACGCACATACATCTGTCATGAAAATGGTTTGGTATGTTGAAATGGATACATTTATGCTACAAGTTTAATTATTTGTGGGAAAGTTAAACATAAAACAGCCCACTTTTCGAAAAGTACTTTTGATCACACAAATGTTGATGAGAGAAGACGACAAACATTTTCCATTATAACAGAAATGGGGCGATAGACATGTCGGAGAAATTTGCAATTTTAAACCTCTATTTCATTCCACTTTCTTAACTGAATTCTCCTTCTTTCCTCACACAACGCCAAATAATTTAACCGGCGGGAACATTGCAAACCACTTCCTTGAAAATATGTGTGATTAATGACTTCTGCTGTAAAGGCTAAATTAATTATAAAGCAAAGGGACCAATAAGTTTTAAATCACCTTCTAGCATCGCAGAGTAAAACAAAGTATACTTAAGTTTCCCGCCAGCACTGTGTCCAAACGAATGTCCCCTTTTTTTCTCGCAGGCTGGAAGGGGCATTAATGTTTCTCGCTAGCTGAGTTTTTTGTTTCAGAGACTGCAGTTTAACAGTTAACACACCTTCTTGTCGACAACGGTGCGCCGTACGAGCGTTTTGAATTCATAACACTCAGCTCGCCCACCCCTCATCCTATAGTCCGTTAGGTCCATTAATTTGGACCTGAAGAATAAATGACAAGTTCTTCTTCTCAACTTGTCATCAGCCCTATGCAGAACACATTCTTAATGTTTGTTTTAACTTAAAATTTACCTGATATGATCGACCTGAATCCCTTCTGCCCTGTGTAATACCTGGTTGCTGATGCAATTGTGTCCTAAATATTAAATGTAGGGAGAAATTGGTATCCAACTTCACGTTTTCAACATTTCTAAGGATAGCCTACCTCTGTGATCTCAGTGGTTTGATTGTTTTTAGTCGATATTTTTATTCAAAACACAAGTTGTCTTGTGCTGTTGGACTACATCGAGGGACAGCTGGTCAGGAAAATCTCACATTAACAATAATCGCTACTGCATTTTTTTACCTTTTTATAAAGAAGGAAAATAAGAATCCAGTCCTTGTAAAAGCAGCTTCTGCAATTCCCTTTACCATAGGTTAATTTAAATTCGCCTAGCGTCTCTATGGGGCACCAGTTTCTCTATAAAGGGCTGGTAACTTAAAAGCATATGAAAGTTCCTGCCTCTATGATAAGTAGATACTGCGTGCAACTGAATGATACTTTTCCATTTCCGCTATTTATCAAGCTTAGTTCTGTCAGACATTCTGGCACAAGATTATTCGTAAAATTGGGCTTCCGTTTATTCTGACTTGCAAAACATTGTCAGCCCTCCGGCTTCTGCTTTTCACCTGGTATTCTGAACAAATAAAGGGACACAGCGTAACTCAGCTGCGCGGTTAGCTCTGATGCTGTCTTCTGCAAACAATGCGGCTGAGTGGGAAACAAAAGACTTCCTCTTCAAGCGCCAAGGCTATTGTGCTACTGTTTCGTCGTGCGGAAGTGCTCGTCATAATTCACATTTTTTGTGATTTGCGACGAAGCCGAGAAGGATGAAAGCAGGCGATTGCATGAAAACAAGCATTTCCGCTGTACCAACCTATATGCAAGATATCAGCCTTCAGTACGATGTACCCGTTGGTAGGAATAATTATGTGAGACACGTGTTCACCTCGCAGCGCTGTTTCTACAGCGAAATTAATTAAGTCCTGATAAGGAGAATGAATTGTGCGAACTAGAACAGGACGCTGCGGTCTCATGCATAACTTCATCATCAGGAAGAGAATCAGATAAGAGTAATAGTTTGCATAATTGTTGTTGTAAAGATACATTTCCTATGCCACAGCGTACGAATCGCAAAATGGCTTCATATGATCCAATAATTGATTAAGAGCACGAGCATCCTCCGGAGGACTGCGCTCGAGATGGACAAGTTGTTTGCCTTTGGTGAATCAAACGCCCACGTTTTCGCGGAACAGGCAGCCATGTCGTTATCTTGCAAGTAAGCAGGCGAGCGCTTACAGTAAATTCACTATCTCATGAAATATCAACCGACATATTGTAAATGTGTTTTAAATTCGCACAGATTGTTTAAGCTGCCTTATAATACTGATTATCGTACAAACTAAACTCGAGACACTTCATTCACGTCAATATGCTAGCTTTCCAGCGAGATTTCTTTCCTGAGTGCCTACAACAAGTATACTCCGTACAAATTGGCATTTTAAGAAGTATGCATTGTTCTCCTTGCTTCTCAAAACCCTTAGTGATATGAATATATTTTATGGAAAAGGTGCACAAGCATGTTACTTCTTGTACTCGTTTTGTAGCAAATAATGTCTTCCTCAAATTATCTATTTGAGAAAATTCATCTTTCGGTATCAGAAAAGAGGCTAGCCAATTCAGTGCTGTGTTGTTAGAAGACACGCACACAGCAATTTCACTTCCATAACCGACGTTGACGCCAGGTCGCGATCGCATATCACCACTTTTAGTGACAGTTGTCCTCTCTGTGTAAATGACAGTAATTAACATTCCACGTACCTGGCTCATGGTCAGTGCTCAAAATCTATCCTATCTTTTCATCTCTCACCCCATCTCCACCCCCAACATTAATCCCGACATTTGGGCGGTGTGAACAGAATGAGTTGTAGTTAAAGGACAGTCGTTGATTAACTTTCGCCTGGCCGCTAACGGGGCTCATCAGTCTTGCTTTGCCTTGGGTCTCGTCAGAAGACCTGACAGCCGTAACAACTGATCGCATAGGCACTACTTTTTGTCTATAATCCCGACCTTAACCGGCTAGACAACGAGCTCGTAGTTCAATGGTTATGGCGATTTTGAGGCTCGAGTGGGGCACCAATTGTTTCCGCACATGACTGGCTGACGACGGCTAATAAGCCAGAAATAGCTATTTTAGTCCTCTTTGTCTTTACCCGCAATATTATTAGCCTGTAAAATCAAGGGTCACGTATTAACACTGCCCAACTGTGCGATTTCCATTATCACTACAGCTGTACTGGTCTAGTGATGAAATGCTAAAAACATATGCTTTCTGAATAACGTTTTTTTTCAAATTAAGAGACCGTTTACCACGATGAAAGATTTATACATAATAAATCGTATAAGTCAATCTATTAACGTTGCCTTTAACTTATGCAACATGATCCATATCAATTGCAAATATTTATAGAAAGTATTGGACCTCTTACTCATGTTTTAGGAAAATGTGTATACCTCTCTAGACGGAACGTCTACAACGTGTAGTTTGGAAACCTTGAACTTAAGTGTAAAGGTCAAAATTTAAGGTTCAAAATTATTCGAAAACAATTTGGAAACTATTTTAAAATCAGAAGTACAAAATTGACGAAGGTGTGGATGGCTAAAAAGCTAGTACATGAAGGAGTATGCTTGTGCTTGTGCTTATGCTTGTTCTATGAACAATATATTCAAACCACCAAGGACATTTAAAGGAGTACCATATATTATTTTACTCATCGGAAGGTGCTTCTTTGTCCACTGACTTTTTGGACAGCTGGACCGGCTGTCCTTTATCAAAGCGTGAACTGACTTTATGGATTAGCAATTCAAAATTGTGGCTGTGTGTGTTGAGCATAGGCGGATC
>UYRU01041902.1:16767-31206 GCA_900617775.1 Dibothriocephalus latus | reverse complement strand
TGTACGCCGGCGTCAATTCGACACATCGGCTGATTGAATTCTCGTCTGTGTAACAGACTTCAATCAATTCTCTGCTCGTCTTGTTTCCGGCATGGGCAAGTACCTTGACGGCCGCGAAGTTGAATGCATGGCCTATTTCATTGTTGTGAGCTACAATTTGCGAAAATTCGTCGCCTCATCGTACGGCCAACTTGTGTTCATGTATGTGCGACCCGAGCATGCGTTCACTTTGGTCTGTGTAATTACACACATCCTCTATAATTGCACCATTTTAGTTGCTGACGCCTTGATGAACGTTGACATCACTGACGGTTAATCAACATATAGTTCTATTTTTGTCCTCACCCTTTCCCGCCTTTCTCATCGCGGTTTATTACCCCTCATGACCTTATGACCCTTGACAGTTGATTGACGTGCACACGCTATAACTGGCCCCTCTTTACTTGCCGTTTCTTATCTCTGACGATGGACTCCTGTAAAAGTTCGAAAGCTCAGAAAAATAAACAAATTGAATCGGTGCTCGACAGTCTTTCTTTCTTATCCATATAGATTTCGATCTATGTGTTTAAAAAATAGACTCCCGTTTACTGTTCTCCTGCACCGCCCCGGTTAAATCGAAACTAAACTATGTACTTATTAGTTAACATGTAGCTGAGCATATCACGTAAAGCAGCTGCAACAAGGATATTCAACCCAGTTTTACTAAGTTTTACTAAGTTTGCCTTATTGTTTTTCATCGATTGTGCTTGTGATTAAGAGCACTGGAATAAGGGCAATAAAGTACTCTATTTCAAACGGTTTGTTTAGCCTTTTCAAGTCATACAAAACGCGTAGATTTCACACGATGCTATCCCCCATGGAGGTCACGTTATGTTTGAAGTCGAAAGGATTATGTCTTCTGTTGATTTTGAGGAAATGTGCACTCAGAAGCCCATCCTCTGATAGCATGTGAATTAACTCGTACTTTCATTGAATATTAGTTAGTGTCGAAACCTCATTTGATAATATTGCACATTCAAAAAATCTCATGCACAATTTCGGTTAATAACTGTAAATGGTCTGCGGCTATAAACGGTCAGGACAGTTACATAGAGACGGGGAAAAACTGCATCTACTAGACAAGGAAAAATAAGCAATTGCAGTCATGACATGAGCGAGAAACCATAGCTTTTTTGTCGATAAGATTGAACACTAAGGAAGGATGGCTGTTTTGCCGGACCAATGACTATTGCCGGTTATGTCCGCCAGTGGTTTTTCCAGACTTCACTTTAAGACATTAGATATATAATCACCATGCGAACTTCTAATGCAGTGCAGGAGGTTCACAGTTCAATTTCAAAATTTTGTGGAATTAAACAGGAAGTGTGTACACTAGTAGGTTATTTCCAATTCGAATGGAACGGTGGCGTTATATTTGGAAACCGATAGAGTATGCAGCAAAGTTTGCAGATTTGAAGAGCTGTTTACCTATGCTCAAAACAGTATGCGATTCTTTAAAAGCCCATCCTGAAATAGCCCCTGCCTGAAGAGGCCTGAAGAGGGTTTACTAAAGATTCTGCCCAAAAACTTAAAACGAAGATGAGCGAAACTTGCCGAAGAAAAGGGTAAACAGTTTAGAAAAAGTGGATTGAAAAGTCATAATTAGAGGCCCTTTGTTTTGCATGTCTTTAGATTTCGCGATCCGCGTTGCATTCTCATGACATTTCATTAAGAAATTTCTAGCAAATTGGAAATACGAATAGGAAGTGAAGTCCACAAAGGAAAGATTTTACCTATGAATAACTAAAAAAAACTTTTAAGATATGCTGTAATCCAACATCCGTTGAGCACATTGGTCTGTGCTTGAATTCTTTTATAAGTTATTTCTCTTATTGTTTGTACGTTTCAGCCCTAGCATACTTGCTTGCTGGAGTTCCTCTATTTGGCCTGGTTTGGAAAGAGGACGTCACGAAGTTTCTTCAACGCTCCCAATCCCAGTCAAACAAGGTCAATCATACATTATTTTAATATTATTTGAACTTAGTTCTTTTACGTCTGGTAAACCTTGCATCGCGTTAGAAATGAAAAGATATTGCGGACAAATTGAAATGAAGCTGCCAGGTAAATTTCGACCCTAGTTGCCACAATCGATCCCCCATAACTAGTCCTCAGAACTCGAAACCCTATGTTTGAACCCACGTGTTTTCTCATTGGGTTTAACGTTCTTTTACGTGAGGTGCGGGCTAAGGACCTACCAGCAGCGGTAGCGAATGCACATCACAGTTTCTCCTGTTTTGTCGCTAAAACTTCTGCATTCGTGATTGTTCTTCGCCATCTAACATGTGTGAGGCAAACAGGACGCTAATATTTGGTTCTGTTGTTGGGCCACATTAGTAAAAGGCACCCAGACTTCATTTTAAATGACTATGCTAAAAAAGTTCTGCAGAAGACTCACTTATGCCACATGTAAGAAGCAATAAGGCCAACCCACTAAGCAGTTCGTTTTTACTCATGAATTTTGGAAAACTGCGAAGCTTGAGGTTGTATATTTTATGTTGTGTATTTTTTGAGTTTACTAGAGGCAACAAATGCTGTTTACTAGAAAAAAACGTCAGAAGACTATGCTGGGGTAAATAAAGGTGGAATTTAGCCAATTTAAAGGTTTTTTGATATCCAAGGGATTTCTTATGCGATTAAACGCCACGAAAAAACATCTTGTTTGTGCGTGTTGTACTATAAAGGAACATTAACAAAAGACCAAGAACTCTGTAATTATGTGTTAAGAGGACAGACGATTTTGTTTTGTCCTAATGAAATTGAGGAATGTGAAATTATCAGATAGCGCGCCACTGCCGGGAAACGAAGAGCGAATAATGTTCAAAAAATTCTACCACGTTTTGTGCCATAAAATTAGGTAATACACTTTTAAGGCTGGAATTTGTTTTACCCCACCGAAAATAACGACGGTAAACAAGTATATATACGAACACCTGAGAAATGGCTTCAATTTTCCTTGTCAACACGCAAGCAAAAGTTGTTCAAATATCTTCTATCCATATCGTAGAATCAATTTAAATAGAAAGTTGAACGGAATGGACAGAAGGTTATTAGTTTTCTCAAAATCATAATTGATATTCTGCCACTCTGCACTGCTTTTCTTATCTTAGAACTTAGCCTAGCAGTAAAAACAATATACTGAAGACTGCTCCGGTATGCATAGAAAAGTGAGTTCTTTCATTTTCAGCAGAAGATGTAACCCAAATTTTAGAGAATTAAAAATTGTCAAAATTTTCCATTTGCAGCTTCATTTACCCTTCAAAAAAGGCAAACTGCACCGATTTTCGAGGCCGCAATATGTATGAGTTGCTATAGAACGTTTTTTACAATCGCACCTGAAAATTCCATTTAAATTTACTAGTCAATGATCGGTATATCAGCACGTGCGCTTACAAAATATCTTATTCATGTGACCTTCTTATCTGTGCAATCAAGTGAAAAGCTGGTTGCCTTCGTCCACCGTAACTCCAACAATTTAGAAACGGAAGAAACAACTAGCGGTTCTCGTGAAGCCGTATTCGAATACATACTTTAACTGTGGGATGTTTGGTAACAGTCACCCGTTTCGATGCACGTAAGATGGAAGTAGAGGTATCCAAATTTTTACAAAACGATTATTTTCCAAAGATATTTTACTTGTGGTGCTTTATTTATTCGACTTTTTGCATAAACCAGCTTCCTTTACATTTAAAACTTAAGTTTATCTAGTATGCCCGATTTCCATTTTTTCGGAATTTTCCGCTCTTGCAAAATCTGGTATTGCTTTACAACATAATATTATTAGATAAACCACAGTATGCCTTCGTTTTGAGGGCCATCGTTTCTTTACTACTGTCAGACATTGGGGGACGTCATGTGAGCTGCATTTGCATAACGGGGAGTTTCTTGGAAAAATCCATGGATTTCATGAGTTAGAACACCAACTGTATAAACCATTTCACGCGCTTGAAGCTATCACAGGGCGCTAAAATCCGTGGCTTGGAGGGTTGCCAACTGACGGGATAACGCGGACCGCACTGTCGGTCCAGCGTGTGCCTTGTTGTGTCCAGTGGCTGACTGGCGGACTGCGTGTCAGGCTGCAGTGGCTGCTTTCAAATTTAGCCGTTATGACACTCCCATGTAAGTGAGACCCTAACAAGGTGTTGTTGTGGCGCGCATTGGAGGAGCGGCCAACCCCGTGTGTTTGTACGCAATGGGGTGGCCTTGGTCGCGCTAGCCACCTTCACCCTCCCCTATATTCGGTATTCTTGACTTTGTCTTGACACCCAGTAAAAGTGGAGGAATTTGGAGCGAGTGAGGTACATACGACGACAGTCTACTTTTACTATAATCCAGCGCAAGTCACCGCATTTGCCTTTGTCTTGCTGAAGCTCGTGATGGACATTATCGAAATCGACGGTCAAACTGTCGAAGGATAGGCATGGAGGAAGTTTTTTTGAGTGTATGTACTGGGAACAAGTAATAGATGATGTTCTAATGATGCACATCATTTATGTTAACATCCTACTATCAATCCAGGCATTAAAAAATGAACGCGAACATAGGGCACAGGTCATGTGTGATGACCGCTTCCCATGGTGCCGCTTAACTGTCGTTCCCACACATTTGTCGATTAGATGGCAAAATGAGCTGATCAGTTGTACAAATATCCCTAAAATAAGACGTTTTGTAAACCAGCGAAACGCGTCCGCAATTTTCCGTTAATATTGAAAACTGCATTTATTACTGGCCATCGTGTGGCTGCTGATGAGGCTAGAGGATGAGTACAAATGTACAGCAGGGCGAGTGAGTCACGTAACCGATCGGTGAGCGTCGATCTGTCATTGCTAGTTACCTACCAAACAGGCAGAATTTTTTTACTTTAATCAACCTGACTTTCCTAAGAATTACATTTCACTTTACCTCCGATTTCCTTCATGCACACTTCTGCACTTGAATAGTAGCTAGTACTATCTTTGTGGGCAGCAGCTATCTTCTAAAAGCACTGATTATATAGAACCCGAATTCAGAATATGTTCATTTGTCGACATCTTGGTTTCGTTGTAATTATATTTTGGTACTTATCTTGGCATTTCTTTAAAACCCATTTTGGACGTTTTAGTGTCTGCCTGTAGAACTTCTGCATTTAATAACCGGCCTGTTGACTGATCGAGCCGACTTCCTCCGCCACATATTTCCCTGGAGCGCCTGGTTCTTCCTTGAACTTTTGGTGAGTAAGGTATATGCCTTGCTAGCAGTGATATCGTGGTATGCCGGGTATCTTCATTTTATACTTGAAAGGTGAACTGGCACGTAGTATCGGCTTCCAGTCAAAAGACGTAGAGGAAACTTTCACCAAGACAGCTAAACTCTGACCATTCAGATGGTCGTTGGAGTGCATATTCCAGCTCCTTATGTAGGTTTAACTTTGAAAGACTATTTTAAAGCAATAAATGCAGTCAAGGGGTGCGCTTGCTTCGTTTACTTCGCAGTCATCACTCAGAGTGAAGAAGTATTTTCAAACACACGTAAGCATAACTTGAAATGTAATTTCGAATTGCGGGTCTCTTTCAGAAAATGAAGCAAAATTTAAATGCCGAATATTTGAGTCTTCATGACGCAGAATGCCAGGCCAGTTGGATTAATTTGGGTCCTCAAATGTCCAATCGAGTCTAGAACGGAGATATTTCGGTGAAATTTGAATGCAAATGCGGCTAGCCAGCTGATTTCTGTGTAGTCAACACTGTGGCTAGACCTTTTTTATTTCAAACAGTGCAAATAATGTATTAATTAAAAACAACTCGAGAAGAACCATCTTTCCCAACAGGAAATAATAGTGGATTTTTACTTATAAACGGTTATTCTTCTTTGCTCTCGTCGTGATTTGCGACTTTAAAGATTAGGAACACGTCCAAGGTAAGTAAATTGAGGAAGATAAGAATTCAATTGATTAAAGTACTAATCAGTATGTATGATAGGTTTAAAATTAGTTTTCATCTTCAGAACTGCTAAATCCGTGACTTATACAGAGTGTTTCGGAAACAATTCGGGATACGTATCCGTTAAAAGAGTAGCCATTTAATCTTTTATTAGGAGTGTAGTTTCAGTATAAAAAGATTAGAGGACAAGCTGATTCCGTCGTGCTTAAAACTGTTTCTTATCCTTCCCCGCAGGTACCAAACTAAGATTGATCTTTCTTGCCCCTCTTTCCTGCAAGGGATGTTCTTTAATACTACTCCTACTGTCAGGGGGAAAGGTTTCTTAGACCACAGTTGACATATAAAGGAGGTTGCTAAGATCGATGTTTTCTGAAGCGGTTTGTCTGTAAATTTCAAATTCACTATGTGAAGGCCATTGTTTCTCGGCTGGCATTAGTTAAAATTGAAAAAAAAGAGTTGGTACAACAGATACAAAACCCCACTGCAACGTTTTTACGGTCGTAACGGAGGAAACTGGATCTGATAAAGGAGAATAGGGCACGAAGAAACACCATGGGTAAATACTCAAAATACCTTCTGATATGTAAGAGTTCCAAGTGGATTCCACTTGACGATAGCCGCAACTGATCGTGGCACAAAACACTTCTAGGAAGTTGGCGGAAAAAAATGAAGGGGGAACCAAAACTAACGAAAATTGCAACTTAGGCCAAAATCTGCAATTACTTTTGTGGAACCCCACACATCACACGTCGGTATTCGGCAGAAACACAGACATTGGTCCTTACGAGAATGACAGTCACTGATATCGAATTAATCACAGATTTCCTCAGAAACTTTACACAGAGGAGCAATGTCTCACTTGAGATAGTAGAACCTAGAATTTTTCTCAGTAAAAGACAAACGGATCACTTGTGTAGTTGATGGACATAGATCACTAGGACTGTCAACAGTTTCTTGTCCATACGCAGACTTTCCCAGTGTAGTTCTAAAAACAGTTGAACAAGCGTTTCTCATTGTGGATAAAAATGTGAGATATCAATAAAGGAACGGCTGTCTACCTGCTCCAAATGACAGTTCACGGAGTCCTTTGGAGTCAAGATACGGAAGTAAAAAGTACTCTGGACTCTGATAAGTTGACTTACCAATCTTATCGGCGGAATGCTGCTCTTCCAGCAAAATTACTAATCCAAATTTGCGTTATCAAAGAACGTAACCAAACGGTGTCGGTGGTTGGGCTGCCTTAACCTCTGGCACGCCTTATCTCTTTCGGAAGCTCGGGTGTTCAGTTTAAATGGCTGATCTCACAAACCTACAGACAAAGTTGGTTCAGGTATAAAATATTCACAGAACAGTTTAAAATCGGCGAAAATTGCGTGGGCGAAAGCTAAGGGAGGCTGTAGAGACGGTGATTATTTGCAAAACTGTTGTACGCCTGCACCGAGTCAGTAATGAGGAATACATTAGGACCGCAGTAGCAGTAGCAGAATATGCGAATGCAGGTGTTTGTAGAAACGGATTAATAATAAAATAATTCACTTTTCAAAATCCCTATGGTTTTGCCAAATGCAGAATATTCCACTGGACCTCCAGTTTGGATGGATGAAAAATCATTTGTTGTGATCAACCCTTACTCCAAGGGAATATTTGCGCAACTCGGCCTCTTGGCACTTTTTGTCTTCTTTTTTGAATTGCAACCTGATATATAATCCCTTGTCTGTGGCCTTTGCCACCAGTTTCAGAGACTGTTTGCCTTGGGAGACAAAGAATGCTGGTTTGAGTCCAGTTGCGTGTTGATTGTGAAACCCTGATCTCCAGGCAATGCAGTGGAAGTTCGGAAGCTGAAAATCCCGTAAAAATTCAACTCCGATAGAAATTGGGAACAATAGCAAATATTACGTAAATGGGCCTGAGGGTGGGCATCTTAATTAGCGAAAAAGGCTGGAGAAAACATAAGAGAATTGAGGATAACAGAACTACGGGCCTAGTTAATCTTCTAGAATCACTCTGAGGATTTCCACCGGAACATATTTGATGGACATGAATGTTGATAAAATATGGTATCAAATAGTAAATATCTCTGAAAAAGCTGCAACGGAAGACAGAATACGAGATGGGTAATTAAACACATTGATAACCTGTAACTTAACTAACAGAACGATCTAGACAAGAGGAGATAGGTGAATGTCAGCAGAAATTCCACAATAACAGCAAGACTAACAAGCATAATGTTGGTATCGTGTAAGGTCTGTTGGCCTTTAAATAACTCCACGTGGTTCCAAATTAATCGGTCGAAAAAACTGAAAAAAAGATGTAGAAAACTGTCAGCAAAGGGTCGTAGAAGAAATTTTAAACACGCTGTTTGGGAGCCACTTAACCTACGTCGCACTGGACTTGGTTTCTTAGGTAGGTTATTTCCGATGCCCACCTGATTATTTATTTTAATCTTGGCTGTGCAATGCAGTCAAAAAATCCGAAGGTTCCCTAAAAATGGGCATTAGTTTATGCTGGATAATGCTCTAACGAAGCCTAGTGAGTAGCTGTGTGACATCTTAACGTATTTTAGAACCAAAGATCAACGCCTTGCAAAAACCTATTACTGTATGTTCGCTTTTAGATGAGGACTTATATTCAGGAGACAGTTCAAAGCAGAGCACTTATCATCGGAAGACATGCATTTCGTGAGGATCTGCTTGTGCTGACCGCAAAAATTGCGAAATATGTCTGCAGTCGACTAGAAGAAACGATAACCGATTCTGGTGGGGCAACGGTTGTCTGGGCGGACGCTCTTACGCAACCAGATATTCGCAGACATCTTAGCAGTAGCCTGGCGAATGAAATAAGCCTGAATAGGAGTTTTGCATTCTTTCTGTGCGATGCCTTCGGCTGTATAAACACGGTCTTCCTTTATCAGCAAATATCGACCTATCTGGATATTGTGAGTCACACAGCCTTTTGAGAAACCTTATAACCATTTATCCGCTTCAATAACTGTTTGATTTGAAGTGAGTATTTCTTTTCCCGGTTTTTTCCTAACAAAAAAATAAGTAGCTAAGAATTTCGGCTTCTTTTCACAGATATGACTTGATTCATAGCATATCGAAAGGCTTTTACGTTTAAAAAACAAGTGATTGAACTATCTGATGATTTCCATTATAGTTTCCGATGCCTTACGAACTAACTTAAAAATGCTTAAGTCACAGTTGATCCGCAGTATTTATTTTACCTATTTCCATATCAATAACAATTGTGTGCTACTTAATTTATGCTTTTTCCTACCCGATTTTCAGATGGACAAAAGGATACATCATCTCTCGACTGTGGACAAGCAAGAAGACTCCGATTTGATATCGCCAAAAGCGGCCAATGAGCTTCGATGTTTGGTGTTTCTAAAGCTCGAATTCTTGCAAATCGTCAGCTCCAACAGGGACTTTGTGACCCTTTCATTGCCGGTTGATAACCACCGATTTTCCCAGTTGAAGACCATATCCGACGTGGATTTCCTTCGGAGTATTCCGCCGAACTACTCCATCCTTCAATTTCCGGTCTATCGCACCGTCCATTTTCTTCCCTATTTAGTTCTGAGCGAAGTATATCGGTGTCTTGCAAGTCAGTGAGTTCCTGCTATTTCGTCTTTTCCCAAAAGTCGATACAATATATGCTTGGGAAAATGCAGTGCAATGTTTTAATATAGTTAGCTTTCCTAAACACTAATCAATTATCATTAACAAATATGCTATTTCATGAGGTCCTAGTTTTTTTCAAATCACGAAACGCAAACTGTTAGTTTGCCTCAAAGGGACAATATTTGATCGTTCTTTTTGGCAGTTTCGCATTTGTCCTGATATTGCCTGTTTCCGCTTACCATATGCCAGGCTTATGTAATTTGTGTCTTGAACTTATAATAAACGGATAAATGCGTAGCCACCACACAACAAGAAACTAAGGCCTTTTATTAACTGCTTTTCGGAAAATGCAGTACTCGAAGTTTTACCTTCTTAATTGTCCGTACTCACCATTGCCAATTCAAGAGTGTTTCTGGCCCTCAGCCACTCGTGGAATGTAACCACGATCAGCAGAACTTATGCAAGTCTGCCACGTAGAAGTGGTCTTCAAAGAGGATCACATCACAACCTTTTTCAGCAATCTGCACTTTCTCATGGTTTGACCAATTGGGATTAGCATTTTTAGGATCTCACTAAAAGGATATTTCAATCTTCTAGAAAGGCGACGAGTTTTTACTTAATTGGCCGGCTTTTTCTCAAAACGACAGGTGAGGAGAGTTTTAAGAGAGATAGACACATGAATTTGTCGCATAACTAAAAGTCTACTGCCCACCATTTCGGACTTCTAATAACAGCTCGAAATCACGGCCAACAATTAAAGAGGGTGGGGCAGAATATGCAATACCAATTACCGTAAGTCGCACTTCAGAGGATCAAAAATGCTCTTCAGAACTACTCTTTTTATCAAACGCTGATTCCCAACAACAACGCTACTATTTTTTTCAGTGATGTCAAAATACAGGAACAGTCCATGGGCCTTCTGTGGTTCTGCATTCGAAATCTCGAGAACAATCCGCACAACGTTCATCTCTTTGACCGATCCTTCGCCAGCGGCCTCCCCGACGCCACTCCACTCTATCTGCCCCTGTTGGAAGTTGCCTGTGACTTAGCCCCAGGTCTACTGGCCTACTGGCTGCAGGGAGATGAGATGGACGGCAACGGGGGGCACAAACACGAGGGTGGAACAAGTTCTACGCTGCGACAGGCAGGAAGCGAACTTGCCAGTGAGGCGTCAGCAACGGATGACCGAGAGCAACTCAGGCCGACGGGTTTCCAGGTAGACAGAGTCTCGAATGGGGATTGTTGTTTACATATTACAAACGAAGACGCCAAACTCTACCGTTATTTTGAACGGAGATTTCAGATGGCTTTCTGACCTCATTAGCGTTCACGCACACTTTTACTTGCATGTACTTGAATGCACTTGGGTGTACTTCAAACACGGGTTATCTGCAGTTCTTAGGCACTACAAAGTTATACGGTTTGTAGGGAGATTGAAGTAAAAAGCTGGGGAAATTTATTGCATGCTACACCCATCAATCTGACTTCCCAGACAAATTTTTCCAGATAAATCCACTTTGACTGTCGGAATGTTCCATCGAAGGAAAACGTATGAGAAAACGTGAGCCACTGAACATCTGAGCGTTGAAGGATTGCCCTAGGAGTCTTGTAGTTTTCTGTTTCGCTCATGTTTTCATGGGAAGGGGAGTGCTATAAATGCCAGAAATCTGATAACCGTGCTACCTTAAAGATGGATCGAAGCCATGGCAGCTTTATAAGCTTTCTTTGAGTTCCGCGGGAGATAGTTTAATTTAGGGAAATCTTGATTTTCTT
Organism: Dibothriocephalus latus; assembly: GCA_900617775.1. Classification (NCBI taxonomy): domain Eukaryota; kingdom Metazoa; phylum Platyhelminthes; class Cestoda; order Diphyllobothriidea; family Diphyllobothriidae; genus Dibothriocephalus; species Dibothriocephalus latus. The sequence goes on along the minus strand of UYRU01041902.1, from coordinate 19,856 downwards.
ACCAATATACCTCCAAAGTTTCATCATTTTTAGCTTTCGATAAAAAAATACGATAAATTAATGCATATATTACATTGTTTTTTTGCAAAGCTAGTGTAGGGCTTTATCTGGCCGTTTCATTCATATATAATAACAGACATCTTACACGGACAAGGAGGCGGGTGGATCCTTAGTCCATTTTCTTTTTAAAATGCTTTTGGTATGGGAGGTAAGGACTTGATCGCTGGAATGGACGGTTTTTATTTTCAATGCTTTCAAACTCATACTGGAATTCATTATCTGAAGTGCAACGTGTAAAGACCTATGTGGTCGTAACATGGGGTGGGTTAGGCCCATGATGCCTCGCTCACAGTGATCTCGCGGCGTTATGGTGGCGTTTATCCTCGGGGGCGACGCGAGCTTCGTCACCTGGCTGCGTGGGCGTAGAGCGTAATAACGCGGGCGTGAGTCAATACGTCTGTTGATGGAGTTGGTGTCTGTCGTCCATGCTTTCAAAACTTCTCGCTTCGTCTTGTTACCGGTTTGCGTTAGTATCCGCGTGAGTCGAACTCACGGCCTTCCTTTGGGCATAAGGGTAGCGACTTTATACAGTGAGTCATGTCTCTAAGGTACTCTCATTATGCATTAGAAAAAAACATTTTCTGCTGAATTCGGCTGAATTCTATCCGACTTCGAAAGCCATAGGGACCTCGAACAGCTAAGAGCTATTCCCGCTTGGCAAACAAGTACGATGCATATGGTGGATTCTACGGAGGCTAAGTGCACAGTTGTTGGTACAGTCCATGTCTCAACAGCCCGCGCGAAGAAAGGACATCAACCGGCCTCCATATCACCTTCGCATAGGCAATGGTATCAGATGTAGGACAGCAGTAATTATTCTATGGTGAGAGCAACCAATTAGGTGTAAAGACCACCTCAAGTGTTTATGAGAGATGGTGAGAAAGGTGCTTTATTTTGAAAGTACATCTATATTTTCAGCGAAAATTTGGATTTTGTAAGACATTCTTGCGAAGCTTTAGTGAATGCAGGCGTTTAACGGCTTTAACGTAATCGAAATACTGGTTGCGGACGACAGTGTCTTTGACGTTGCAACTTACCATACTAACAGCCTAGGTACTTGCTAAAAGGCCTTTTAGCAAGTACCTAGGCTGTTAGTATGGTAAGTTACAACGTCAATGTATACTACTAAAGACTGTCTGATGGCAGCAGGTGTGTATTGCACAAGGGTTGACGGGTTTCAACACAAATATACACTTACGATTTCGGTCTACGCCTGTAGACCTTAAATATACTGATATATACCGCGAACAGAAATTAATTTCTCATTAGATTAAAAAGTTGAACAGTGTCTTTTTAAACACACGAAAAAGACAATTACGCTCACTACTCACTAACTTACAGTCTGTAAACGATCTCATGAAATGTATGCCAAAATTCCGAAATTATTTTCGATTATGAAGGATAACTTAGCAGGGCTTGTAATATCGAGTATCTATCATTTCGTTCGAAGTATACAAAGTAGCTCATGTCCATCGCACATCATTATATCTTCTTCATGGTATAGAGTAATTTATTACTTTTCATCATGCGAAAACCATGCGGTTTGTATAATGAAAAACCTAAACGTAAATGCAGTGGCAGATCGACCACAAAATCATTCAGAAATTGGAAAAATTTTAAAACCTAAATACACCCGTTCCTTCAGTAGAAATTGAGCAAAAATACGATTTGCTACTAAATGCGTACAAGAAAGAATATGCTAGCCCATGTTTCATATGCAATATATTTGAATTTATCAAAGCATTAAAAAGCAATAATACGTACAAAGTCATTCATATGAACGTCGTTTCTACAGGCTGCCGTAAAAAAGTGTTTTCAAAAGTACACATTCTAGCCTGTCTGAAATATCACAGAGTAATGCCGCACCACGATGCATATTACAATTTCGCACAAATAATGCTTCTTAGCCGAAGAAGAGTTTCAGGAATGCGGTTGATATTTCATGAGATCGGCCACTGAATTTACCTTGCTCCAATGGTGAGTCAGGTAATTAAGACTGCTAGTGAGCTTGAATGAATACGCACTGCTAAGCCTTTCTATACCTAGAGGAGGACTGAACGGAAGGACGCCGGGTGAGTTTTGAGATATTGCAAAGGGCACATAGTGCTTCAGAAATTTCGAAAAGGTCTCCGGGGAACATCGCTCCGGAAGACGAATTCATCCTCGCTCTCCCTCTCTCTCTCATTCAGGTCACCGTTTTTCCTTTTTCTAACTGACAGCCATCAATAAAGAGGTGCGTATTTTGGTCAGAGTTGTAATTTGCGGATGCATCCTTCAAAATGTTTACCAGTAAGCTGACTCACGTAGCAGTCTAGTTCGCCCGTTGCACTATATTCTCTTGGTCATGGGGATGAGAGAAGCTCTAATTTTTAAAAAACCAATTTTTGCAGTCAATATTTCTTGTAAACCACACTGTTATATTTTATTAAATGCGGTAGTCGCACGAATAATCTCAGATGAATGCCCATTGCATTTTGAAAAGACGGTTCACTCCGACGATACGACGCCAGCAGGGCAATACGCTCAATTTAGCTAAAGTCCTGTACATAACGTTACATTGGTAATTCGAAGTTATCAATGCCGCGTGAGACATTTACAAATCCGAATATTGAACTACTTAAACATGATGCTTCATGGAAGGCAGCTTTGTCAGTCGTCAAACCGAATATCGAACAGTTAACGAAAGGTTGTTATGGTTCAAAGTCCGCCTATTAGTGGAGCAAGGGCAGGCCTTGTGTCCAGTAATAGTGTTTGATCCACTGTGTCCACCCATTTGATTATTCACACGAACGTGACTCAGCTCTGTAGCAGACTTGACAACTCGAAAAGCCTGTCGTTACTCACTCTATATCTGTCCACTTGGGAGAAAAACTTAAGTGGGTTCCAACTTTACAGTTCGGATTATTTGAAGATACTTGTCCTACGCCGTTCTCTCACTACGCCTTTCATAGTAGTTGACACACCTGCGGCGGAACTACATCCCTAGGGAAGGGCCAAGAATCACGGGACTCATTTTAATACTATGTCCT
>UYRU01041901.1:0-10223 GCA_900617775.1 Dibothriocephalus latus | reverse complement strand
ATTCAAGTGGCATTCGAGCCCACAAAATGTCTCTCTTTTTTTCTTCTCCCGTCTATCCATAGTAGCGGACAAACTGCCGAAGGCCGTGTGCACGCCCCCTACCAAGCTCACCAGCTACTAATCGCTGGCTGTGCTGTCTGGTGTCTAACCGCAGAGCGAGAGAGAGAGAAATGCTGTGAGGACGAGAACGATTGCGCTGGTTGGAGGTCAAAACGAAATTGGTCTACGCAAACGCCCATGCCAATGAAGTGTAATCCACCCCAGGAAATATTTATGGACATTTGATTGCCCTCCCCCATTAACTGCTAGTAAAATCAGTCAGCAGGAGAGAGCAATTGTCACGAAAAGGTAGCTCGTCCCCTCCCTTGCTCTGCCCCAAAATGCAACATACGTTAGACAGTCAGGCGCATTAAAGAAACATTAATGTAAGGCCCGCCCCCACGCCCCCAACCCCTGCATTGTTAGTCTTGCCACTGTCGAAATTGTGGGAGTTAACCACAAACAACGTGTGGACTTTGCAAAATCTCCCGTAAGACGCATTTTTTTTGCGAAAGCTGCAAACGTTAGTATGATTAATGCGAAACAAGTTCGTCTTAGCAGACTACCTCTGAATCTCCAGGAAGGGTAGGCAGTTGCGATTCTCTAACGACACAATGCAAAATAATGTGGCATATGTGGCAGAGAGGCCGAAGACATTTTCACAACAGATTTATTTGATCTATAGGTTCAAATGTTTTTAATCTCGTTTTTTTACTATAATTTATATATAAAATTTGAAAAGAGAAGATCAATATTCGGCGAAAGGAGTGATAGGGTCAGTGATGCATTTTTGACCTTTTCACGCTGTCATGGCGCTTAATTCAACACAAGAGCGGTGTCAGCATATAACGTTCGCTTCCGACATATAAGTAGGGAAGGGGAAATAGCACCGAACATTGGTTTGGCGTTTATTGTCAAAAACCCATCCTGCCAATCCAAAATTTTTATTAGGAAAATTTAAAAAAATAGACTTCAAAACACAGAGTCTGGGACTAATGCTAAAAAGCAGATTCAGCGATTAACAGTTTTCTTTATAAATGGAGCAAGGCGTAATGAAATCAGCCTTGCTGTCTGGCGTTTAACCGCAGAGCGAAAGAGAGAAGTGCTGTTAAGACAATAACGATTGCTGTAGTTACAGGTCAAAACGAGATTTTTCTGTGCAAACGCCCATGCCAATGAAGTGTAATTTACCCCAGGAAATATTTATGCACAATTGATTACCCTCGCCCATTAACTACAAATAAAATTAGTCAGCAGGAGGGCGATTGTGACGAAAAGGTGGCCCGCCCTCCCCCTTGGTCTGTCCTAAATGCAACATATTTGGTTCACCTAGTCTGTCCTCCTAAGACAGTCAGACGCGTAAAACAAACATTAATGTAAGGTCCACCCTCCCCCCAATCTGCATTGCTAGTCTCGCCACTGTCGAAATTGTGGGTGTTAACCGCAGACACAGGAGTGGACTTTGCAAAATTTTCCGCAAGACGTAGTCTTAAATGTAGTTTCCATCGTGAAAGCTGCAAAAGTTAGCATGATTAACGCGAATCAACTTCGTTTTTTGAGGACAACCTGTGAATCTTTAGGAAGGGCATAAAATTGCAATCGTCTAAAGACACTCCACAGAAAAGTGTGGCAGATAGGTGGATCACTTTGTCACAACAAATTCATTTGATCTGTAGGTTGAAACGTTTCGAGTCTCGTTTTTTACTATTATTTATATAAAAAGATTAGGAGAGACTCAATCTTTGGCAGAAGAGGTGATTGGATTGGTGATGTATTTTTGCCATTTTCACCCTATCATGGCGCTTATATCAGAAAAAGAGCTGCATCAGCCCCTAAACTTGGCTTCCGACATATCAGTAAGGAATAAGAAGTAGCCTCGAACATTGGTTTGGCGTTTATCGTCGGAAAACCATCCTGTCAATCCAAATGTTTTATAAGGAAAATTTTTAAAAAACACTCCAAAGTACAGAGTCTGGGACTAATCCTTAAAAGCAGATTCAAGGCTTAACAATTTTCCGTATAAATAGAATAAGGCGTAATAAAATCAGCCTAATCCCAGAATTTTCATGGCTGACGGAAGTTATTCTGAAGGGGTTAAGTTACCTATTCTCCCTTGTATTTGCCGCCAATACTATCTGCCTATACTACCAGTGAGCATGACCTTCGGCACAATTGCGGTTGAGCAGAATTTTCGTGTCAATAATATTCATTCCTGATTTTTCTTCCATTTAGGAATTTTTCTGTGTATAAAGGCTTTCAGCTCCTTGGTTTCGGAGTCACAATGATTTACATTATAAACCCCAGAAGAAAGAATATATGGACGGCGGTCAGAACAATTATATGTCCGAATTCTCATTCATACAGCTGAATAAAACGTTGCATTTTCCGACAAATTACATAACTGTTGAATTGGTAGGCTGTTCTCCCAGATGAAAAAAGCCTGGAAATTTTGAACATAATTTGCTGAATCAGTTTGATTAATTTTACTGTTAACTTTCTTGTTTTTATTTCGCCAAGAGCAAAGGTTTATATTTTTATGACTCCCATAACAGTTTGCTTTTCTTAAACGTGTCTGGAAATGTGCGTCAGTAAAAGTAATCATATGCTTGTTTTATTCTCAGTCATCGCTACTCCCGGGATCGTGGGGCTGAACCAGCAAGGTCTAGAAGTCTGCCAAACTTGCCTGAAGCCGCCCAAGCTGATACGACATTCAGGCCCCACATGCTTTGCAGTTCAAAACAAAGACCGGATCGAAACCTACCTTGCAGGATCAACCGCTACCCATTAGAGTTAAGCAGGCTGAACGAACCCCCCTTCTCCGGTGACCGTGATGCTCGAATGAAAAACGCTGATCGGAGAAAGGTATGTCTCCTGTTTAAATGGTATTCTAGGACTTAGATTGCTGACTGTAGTACTCAATAAGACGGAAGATGTTGACTTTGGAGGCCGAAAAGAGGACTTCTCTGTGCATTGCCAACTATATATAAGTGACTCCGGCCTGTAGTGCCCATACATTTGTACTCCATAGACCACTACTCAGCTTGGTTAGTCCGGCTGAATGAAGACAAGCGGATGTTCAGTAAAACTTCCGTAAAGAAAAACTCGGGAGCCCTGATATACTGTAAATGTTTTTGCGTTAATGGCTGGCGGACGGGCGGACGGGTGGCATGCAGATATGCTGAATATTGGGAAGTACAAGTAGTTCGGGTTTCCGTTAGAAGCAAATATGCGAGTTCCAGGAAACAGTTCACGAGTATAAGATGGAATCAATGGAACAAGAAGTTTAGTTGCCTGACATTTCGGATTCTGCCGAGAACCCTTTCTCAGAGGTAATCGTAGAATACGGTGATACATACATTCATGCACGCATCGCACACAGGCCAGGAGCACCCATCAGGCGCCGGGTGATGAGACCGAAAGACCCACTGCCACGGCAGGAAATGGCTTGAGTCCTTTCGCCAGATCTGATTCAGTTGTGGACAGAGCAACTACGTTGGAGAAACCGGAAGGTTACTCTGGATGCGAATGGTCGAGCACACAGCAGCTGTGAGGAGGAAAGACGCCAAATCCCAGGTTGCAACTCACTTGACGGAACCCGGCGATACTTTCAAGTATAACGAGGCTGAACTCCTCGTAAGAGGTGAAAACCGCGTGAGCCGCGAGCTGCTCGAGTCACTGTTCTCAGGCCCACAGTCAAGCAACAAGCACAAACGCATTGCCGTTGCCATACTCCGCACTGAGCCATTGCCTGAACAGGAGAATCAGTCACATGGGGGAGGGCCGGACCTAGCAACAACTCAGACGGTAGCGAATATAACAGTTGCACAAGTTTCAAGCCCGCATCCAACACAAGTGACGAAAAATGCGGCAATTAATGACTAGGAAACGGACTGCTTAGCCATCAGCTCCGGTGGTGGTTAGGGTAGCTGATAGTTATAGTGCGCATGCGACCGCGTGGCCACTACGAAGTAAAAATACTGCGTAACCTGTGTATATAGTACCCTTATCTGTGCATGTACCACCCTATCCTACGGTTACCTCTGACGAAGGGTTCTCGGCAGAATCCGAAATGTCGAGCAAATAAACTTCTTGCTCCAGTGATGGCTTCTTCAGCTTCTAGTTTCCTAAAAGACGGCACGGAAGCCAGAAGTTAAATTTCATAGAATATACGATTCATAATCATGGGCTTGAGTCATGCTAACTCCACCGGTGCTGCAATGACAGGTATAAATAAGCAGCGGCAGTAGCAACAGCTAAAGCTGCCCCCTGCTAGGCTTTTTGAACCTCAAGTCCGGGAAGACAAAATAACTGCCATTTATCTCTCTATCCTTTGTGGTGCTAAAAGAACGGTCCAGGCAGCCGAAACATGCAAAATCGACCAAAATGTCCGGCGACTTCAAAAGCGTTGTAGGATTCAAGTCCTGCAATGATACGCATTTAGTTTTTGTCGAAACCATAGTCGTCAAATGTGCATCCTCACTTGTTGATCGTTACACCTGCACATTAAATAGAAAGGAATGAGGAAGATGACGGGGCGGAAGTTTGAGAGGCATTCATTTTTGCTAAAGAAGGCGAAAGGAGGAACTATTATCTGGTTCTCAGATCAGAAGTCAGAGAAAAGAGTTAGCAAGATGTATTCAGGCTATTGTGAGGGCGTTGGATGCAACAGAATGCGATCAAGATTGTTTTCGGTCACCCTTGGAGCGGAAAACTGGAGCAGACGCATTCGGCGAACTCATTACCAAATTTTTTTAAAGTATCCCCACCGTCCGACGTTGCACGTGTACACTGGCATAGAAAATGGCAGTCTCTCTGGCATCTTCGATGTTCCTGCATGTTTCGTAGATGGCTGTTTGGTAAGCGATACCAACTATTTGAGTCACAGTTGCGCTAGTGACGAAGTCTTCCAGTATTATAAAGGTTTGGCAGATTTGGTTAACTTAGCTGACCCAATTGTGAAAAAACTCGCGGCATTCGACGGGATTAGAACCCGCATAAAAAGGAAGGCCTTCTGCGCAAGCCAACGCTCTACCTACTTGGGGTGCGAATCCTGGAAATCCTGCTTGGGTAGTCAACTTGCTGTCCCGTATTGGTGGATGCCATACGAGCGGCAAAGTTAGGCGGGTAATATCGATCCAAGTGTGATTAAACTCACGGTGTGAAGCATGGCATTCGTAGCTTAAGTAGGTAGAGTGTTAGCTTGCGTAGAAGGCCTTCCCTTTGTTCGAATCCCGCCGAATGCCGCGAGTTTTTTCACAATTGGGTCAACTAAAAGAAGTCTACCATGTTTTGATTGCACCGAGCATATTAGTGCCCTCTGTCATCTGTATGGCTGGGTGCTTGCTCGTTTGACCAATACAACCTACATCACAGGAATAAGTGACGGCACCGGAAGTTCGATAGAAATGTTTTAGTTAGGCCCTGCTAACTTCAGTAAAAGGATCGCTCAGTATTCACACGCTATCAACAGGCAGTCGCTATTAAAATATGTTAATTGATTCCCGGCTGACTAGTACTCGTGCCGGGAACATATAAGCCCACGAAGACCTGCCATTGAGGTGAGTAATAGGGGCAGGTGATAAGGGGAAATTGAATCCTGGTACAACAAAATGCAGTGTTGACACTGTAAGAAAGGCAGAATACTCAGGTTGCGAGTTTCAAAAGCTCTCAGAGAAGTGGCCAGAAATTGACCTTTTGTCCCTCAGCATTCAGGACGCTGTCGTGACCAAAAGCTGCTCATGGTTCTTATTTGCTTTTGTCTGTGAAGGTTCGCGTCCCCAAGAATTCGACATGGACTGCCCTCCTAGTCACCGCCAACTATGGAGCTTTGGTTGCGATATAAGCTTTCTTTTTAGTTTGCTGTTAAGCGCTTAAGTAAAATTATGCAACCTCATGAAGCAACTATCTTGGTCTCTCTTGGCGTGCATTCTAGCTTCACAAAGCCCTGCGACATGCAAAGCTGCCACACTGCCTCCTCGAGTTCTGGCGCTGCTCCAAAGATCAACACTGGAACCACCCGGAGTCAATTCTGGATGCTCACATGGAGCGAAATGCCTACTTCAAGAACGATGTTACGTCACACCATCGCCTGTCAAATTTCGGCGATGGAAAGCTTGAGGATGAGGAGGAGGATGAAGACTGTCGTGGCTTCATCCTCCTAGAGGAGACGGAAATGACAATGGAAAACCATAGTCTTCCTCAGGATCTGCCGTCTAGAGAATGTTCCTCGGATATTATTTTAAATATTTCTGGTAAGCTAGAAGTACCGATCATAACTACATTTCTTCATAGAATTTTGGCTCTGGTGTCCTCTTAATGAATAACCTTAGTTATTAAAAGTTTGAAAAAGTTAATAAAAGCTTCTCGGGAACCATAGCTATTGAGCCTCATTTGGATTGCCTAATGAGGGTCGAAAAGGACCGGCCCTAAGTAAACACAGAGTGGTTAAGCAAACGAGATTTCGAACATTTACTTGAATCGAGGGTGTCCAAGAGTGAACTAACAAATGGGATAGTACTTATCAAGCTTTGTTGCCAACAGGTAACTACTATTTTTGGCTTATTAATTGTCATTGGCCTGTTAATATCGAACTCAAAGTAAAGCACACTTGAGGTATACACTCGGGTATAGTGAGGCATTTCGCACTTTAAGTCCAACACTCTATCCACTTGAGCTACTGGGTTCAGTCACTTGAAAGTGATGCTGGCCGATCTACACCGACCGCATGACGAAGACAAGTATTCATGTCTTGCCCTGAAACTTCAGGTAGTCGGACGTTTGAAATATATAATTAAACTGATAAAAAACACTTTCTGCATGAAAGTTATCTGATATAATTCACGGATAGCAATGTTATTTACTACTGAAACTGTTCAGAAGTAGCACATACAATCGCTGGGACATAAAGTTTGTTTGCCTGACGTTTCGGGTTCTGTTGATAACCCTCCATCAGTGGTAATCGTAAAATAGTGTGATGCATATACAGAGTAATGTGATATATGCACACATTACGCAGTATTTTTAGTTTGTAGTGGCCACCCGCATGCGCACCATAACTGTCACCACCTGTATCCAGCGTTTGGGGTCGTAATTGGTGCGGTGGCTTGGCAGTTCGCTTTCGAGTCATTAATTGCCGCGATTTCGTTGTCTCTGTTGGATGCGGGCTTGATAATGGCGCGACAATTATGTTCGCTGTCGTTGGAGCTGTTGCTGAGACCGACCCTCCCCACTTGACTAATGCTTCTACTTAGATAATATCTCAATACGGACGATGGGTTGTTAACAGAATCCGAAACGTCAGGCAAATAAACTTTATGCTCTAGTGGTCGCATCTTCTACTTCTAAACTGCTTCCTAGAACTCGCTTATCGCTTCTTTCGACTGGACATATATATTGGAATGGCTTTTTGGCTCTCCATGTAGTCTGTTGTTCGTCTCTACTTCGTGGTATTTACAGCCGTTTACAAATACGCGTGAGCTGCACAGCTAGAGTTCCCTCTCAGTGTAATAACTTGTTTTCCGTAAAAGGATTTGCTCACCGAAAAGCAGACGAGATAAATTAAATTCAGCGCCGAACACCACAACACACATAACCATGTCTGCAATATTATTTTAAAAAAAATGAAGTCCATGCGTGTTGCAAAACCTTAATTCAATAAATAATCTGTTATTTAATCAATAAATTTGTTTGCACTCATTTGTTTATAACAATAATGAACTTTTTTTCTCAGGTACGCTGAAGACCCAAAAACTTTCTCCGCTGTCTGTAAAGCAGTACTTCGATGTTGGCTTTAGTCGACCTGAAGAGTTAATGCTGCCCTCCAAAACAGAAGACTCAGCAAATTCTTCAGACCCTCGGTTAATCACATTGATCAAAGACCTTCAGTGTTTAAAATGCCCTCCAACAGTTGGGTAATTTTTGATGGATTAAAGCAACATTATTGCTGTCCCATGCTTCTAACTGCCAATACTGACTGTTATACCCACCCAGACACATTTTAATTTTTCTATTACATCATCGCACATTCCACCTTCTGCTCAGAATAACGCCCCAATCAGTACAGCTTTTCAGTTGTAAATATACGGAAGTAGGTTGTGTCTTCTTTTGACTTTGCACGCGTCTTCATTAGCCCTGCAGTAGATGTTCGGCCTTGTCCCTTTCCGATGTTCAATGTTCACAAATAGTAAAAGCAAAAGAAGTATCATGTGCGGCATATAAATGTATAGATAGAGAAGGAGAAAACATGTCAATCATCGGCATCATAATTTTATTCGTCTGAACTTTCGAACTCATAAGGAAGTCTATCGCCAGAGCTAAAGCATCAACGAAATAACAGCAACAGTTATAGGAGGCAGGGGCCAATCAACCACCAGTGCATTCAGTTCGGAGATGCCTGCGCAGGGCGATGTATGCCAGTGCCAGATCGACAAATCGATTGACTGAGTTCTCATCCGAGGTCCAGTCCTCAATTTATTCACGACGCGTCTTCTCCTACTCTACCTTGGATGCGAACATTTGCTTCAATTTGCACATAAATGTGTCTAGATATTATCAAATAGGCATTTTGCACGTGGGGAATTAGGCTTATTTTCATTCCGCCTTCAAAGTTTGAAACTCATAAACTTTTCCCTGTTTTATAACGGCCAATAAGCTTTAACATATTATGCTGGAGTACTGACAAGCGCAAAATACGGTTCAGATTTGTTTGATTATATTGCTACCTAAACAAGGCCTTGACATTTAGCATTGCTAATGGTTATATAACACAGTGGGCAGTTCTACGCAGTCCAAGTTCACAAACCTGATATTACTCCTTTTTTTACTCTTATCGACCACAATATCTCGACGGACGCCAAAATATTTAGTTTTTATTCGAAAAGATTATGCTCTGGGCTCTTTCTTTACATGACAAAATCAAAATGAATTCTGAGGTAAATAGAAATTTGAGGCAATTGAAAGAATGACCATTTATAACACTACAACACCTTAAAGTAGAAATACTCAAGGATAACCTGTTAGCGTTACATTTTCTCGATTTTTAAGTACTACTACAGACTGGATCATATGTCAGTCTATGACTTTAGTTTCAGTTCGTGTCGATTCAAATTTTTATTCTCATTTGAATCACTTCTCCGAATCATGTAATGAAAGGCTTCGCAAGAAATTACCGGCGAAACCAAGTGCAAAATTATGCAGAATTTAAATTAATCATCATCTGCGACTTTGCGCTTTTTATGAATTGGTTCAATAGGTGTGGCATGGAAACGATGATGCCCATAGCTATCCATAGCCCCTACAATTATTTCGAGAAATGAAAAGGGCGGGAATATATACTTTAAAGTCATGGAGTATAAGCCACAATAGCCATCCCTTTAGTACTGCCCTACGTAGAATTCAAAAACAGCAACTACTTAACCATGGACCAACGACCGCGATTGGTTACTCAATGGTGCTTCAGCCTACGTTGTGTAATGTACACCTAAATACACTGAAGTATCTTTCTACCACTATTATCTATTTTAAAGCTCACCTACGCTCATTTAGGCTGTACGGCTACCATTTCTCAACAGGTTTGATTTATAAAGAATCAGACATGCATGTACGTTTTCGCGTAGATTTTATGCACTCAGCTGTCATTGTGAACTTAAAAGAGTGATCGCCAGTCTGGCAATATAGTTGAAGTTTTATATCTCAGAAGAAAGGGTAATCAGGTTCGATTGTTCTACCCCAAGAAGAGTGCATAAGTGTAGAGGTTGGATGGGTGCCTGTCAATAAGATCAATAGGGCCTGAGTACTAAATGGCTTCTCCAAATTGCAGTGACAATTCCCTCGGGATTAAGAAGAATCAGCTCGCAGTCAGAACACACATGTTCAAACCATCCTTTATGAAAATTTGCGAAATATGGATACCAACCGTGGACCGTTCTTCAGATATTCGAAGTAAGACAGGTTTGCTCTCAGTAGCACTGCCGCTACTGCTTTTAGTCTTAGACGTATTAGAAGCAACAATAAGTACCTTTAACTTGATTGGCACGATGAAAACTCGCTTCCTTCTGTCATTTAAATACAGCTTGATCGTCCGGTTGATATGTTGAACGGATACAGCCTACAACAGTCGACTATTATTTAAATCAAGTTTGAAGCAAGACAGAATAGCAGAATTTATTCGCGCGAATAAATTTCGA
>UYRU01041900.1:24478-34908 GCA_900617775.1 Dibothriocephalus latus | reverse complement strand
TTGGTCAACAATCAGTATGACAGGGGCTTTCTAACAATGTCTACGGTACGCTATTCACATGCCGTTGGCATTAGGGGTTTACGCTTCTTGAAAATGCCTTCCTTTCACTTTATGAACTTCCCACTGCAGCCGCGTACTTTTAGCTAACCGAATTGAGAATCTCGCAGGCACATGCGCAACTGCCGTCGCCGTCAGTTTTCCGTCCCTCTCTGCAAATTGGGCAGGTCCATCAGGCCTGGTGATGGTAATGGTGTTTAAATTACGAGCGGCTATTCGGACTGGCGTTTTCAACGAGTCGTTTGGTCCCACGCTGTCAACTGTCGAAATTTCAAGTGTACGTGTTCATGTGCGCAGTCCGAATTTGCAGCAACATGCTGAAGGCAGAGGTTTCCTGGGCAGGCACGAACACAGTCCATTTCTACACACATGCCAGTGATGTTTCAAATTTCTGCGTAAGATGCCGCTATTGTGTACAGCGAGGTGCCGGGGTTTCTTCAAAAGGGGCCAGCAAGGATTTTAAACCACTGCACACCAACTGGGAGTGAAAGGGCAGCAGCCTATGCTAACTTGCAGTGAAAGTGGATTAAATTCAGTTAGATTAGTTGTTACCATCAAACCATAACTGTCTCTGCGGTCAATGCTGAATATATTCAGTGTTGAGTGGATTCTCCCAAATGAATTCTGGTTCATAAGCAGGTTTGGGTTAGAAACGTGTTTGGAAATATGCTAAAGAAAACATTTTGTGTTTAAGTTTAAACTAGGGACCCTCGACTGCTTGAACAACATGGGTCAAAAAAGAGAGTAAAGTGGATCTAGCCCACCCTTTCCCCGATGTAAATTCAAGTGAGGCTTATAGGTCGTGAACGCGAAACTGTTGGAGCCGACAGCAAGAATGCGATGATTACTTCGAATTTCGGGTTTTGAGAAATGGATACTTACAAACACCGAAAGGCGTGAACTCTGATTTGGTTGGTATGAGGAACCAAGGGTTAACAGTGCACTCAAAATGAGATCAAGACATAATGTGTACCCCGCGTCCTGCTCAATCTCCAGTCGTCTGGGCCCAGTATCGCCATAGGTGCATTATGGAAACGGGACTACGAGGGAGAAAATATTGAGGAGGCTACGACGTTATTTTCCTGGGAGACTGATGAACGAGAATATTTTTAGGTTCTCTGTGATCACTGTTATGAATTTAATGTTCTGCAAAAAGACAGCCTAAAAATATCCACTGTTTTACGCAATCAGGTTATCTGGTGACAAACTCAGTTTCTGTGAAATATAATTACAAAGTTAGGTGTTTCACTAAGCAGTTTCAGCCGAAATATCCTAGGCCATGGAGACACAGGGAGAAATATTTTTGAACTTAATTTATTAGGAAAATTGTCCACGGATTTTAATATTCGTTTTTATTTGTGGACATGCACCTACAGCAGTTTTTCGCTCTCAGTGATAGTACATTTCCCTAGTAGACCGCTAGGTCAGACACTTCGGGGGACACTTTACGAAAAGCCACCAAGATATCACAAATGACAGCAAAAAACATGAATGGCGCAGCTAAAAATCTCTCAAAACTAATTTTACTTAAAAGTCCTAGGACACACTTCCATTGGTCTACTGAAGCGGGACAAAAGTAGCATTGTCCATAGTAATCTTTTTAGAACACAGTAGTAGGCTTGAAAAAAACCATAGTGGTCGCATTTCAGAATATATAAAGACCATTTTTATAATCTTCTTTTCGGACGCCGAACATTACAAATTTGAGGCGATATAAGGTTTACAAGTTTTCTGAAGAGGGAACTAACTTTCCAGTCAGATGTTACCTTGGTTCAAGCACCACATCAAGCCCTCCGTTATCTTTTAAAAAGACCAAAGCATCCTTTTTACTTGCATCCTAGCTAATTTAAAGTTGTTGAGACCCAGTAAAAGGTTTTCTGTGACAATGCCCTTAAACTACAGAGAGGAAGAAATACGCTTTATTTTGAAGGTACATGTTCAACATTTTCAGCAAAAATTGGTCACATTCACTGTGACCGAGGGAAAAGGTAACAGAATACTCAAAATCTAAAGGTTTACATTAAGTCCACATCTGTTATGGAGACAAGTCTGATTTCAACTTCCAAATTTTCATTTCTTCACATGTGAGGTAGCATGCTAAAAATGGAAGTATAGGGTGTTGATATGCTGATGTGCGGCAAAAAATATGTCGGAAACTTCAGCGCATAGTACGGGAAGACTTCGCAGCCATTAGTTCAGAGTGGAGGGCATGAGTGACCTCACCAAGAATGCGATCAGCAAATAGCTTGACTGTTTTGAAGTGTCGCTGTATTATAATATCAGCTAAAAAACATAGGAAACCCCGACAGCAGAAGAGAGCATTCTGAGGATACGTTTGAAAATAAAAGGGTCTTTTTAAGCAAGGCTGGAAAAATAAATGGAGATCAGTAAAGAATGAGAGGGCGAAATGCAGCCACCCATAAATTTTCAGATAGGGGCTTGCGATGTGTGATGTAAATGTAAACGGCGGATATAATATAAAAGTTTACTAATTTTACTAAAGAAGGTTTAAATATGAAGATTAAATGAAAGGTTTGATGCGGAGTAACACCGAGGTACCGGAAGGAGGATACCTCATTGGGTACCATGTCTATAGGTTGAGTGCTGGAAAAGACTCTCAATCGAAAAACACACTAGACTGACTTCTCGTCGTTTAGCAGAAGGCCGTTTGCTAACGACCATGCTGAGACGTGGTCCAGGCCATCTTTAAGTACTTGGAGATCTATCTGACTTTTGAGAAGATGGCCAACAATTATATCATCAGCATACTTAACATACAAACATTCGTTTGGCGATCGTAGGTCGTCAGTGTGGAGGGAAAAGAGGTGAGGGGATAATAATGACTCTTGAAGGTCTCCACAATTGTTAGGAAGGACCGTGGATTTTAGCTTACCGCAGTGAACGAATTTAGTGCGGGAAGTGAAATAGTCCTCAAGCCAAGAAACAGCCCAGTCGGGAGAGCCGCATGCAGAGGTTTTATTTAGAAGAAGATGGCGCGGGATATTACTAAAGGCTGAGGCGTAGTCGAGAAAAGCACATGCGTATGCGCGGCAGCCACTTATCTAAATCTCTTAGAGCAGAATGGAAACCAGAGTAGCAGCCTTTAGTCTACTACGCCTAGTCTTATATGAAAATTGCAGGACATCGGAAAAATCAGAGGAAGACGGCGTATTATGTCTAAGGAAATTCGTTCTGCAAGTTCCAGTAGAGCAGAAGAACATGCAGTTGGACGAAATGATTTGGGAGCAGAAGAAGAGTTTTTTTGGATAAGAGTGCTTCTGACTGAACACCAATCATCGGGAGTCTTGGACTCCATGAAAATAAGTTGATAAGGCGTGTCAAGACAGGGACTAACTGAAAAGAGCAAGGTTTTATGAGGCAAGGTGAGACACCATGTGGCCCGGCAACTGTTGAACCTAGAACTTTTTTAAGGTCTTTCATCACTGTTGCCACAGACACAGGAGCAAAGACACTTGATAATAAGGAAAGGCCGTTTGACGGAAGATAAAAGTCGATGTGAGTGTGGACCTAAAGAGTCTTGGTCAGCAACGACAAGCGCTAGTGTATTGAAATGGTCAGTGAGACGCTTAAGACCTTTCAAAATTTCAGCCGAGGAGAGAGGGTGCGAAGATGTAGAAGAAGTAAAAAGCTGACTAAAAAAGGCCGTTCAGTCTGGAAATTTCACGTTTTATTCGAACGTTTGCGTAGACGTAAACCTAGTTTGTAGAACAGTCGCTTTTGGCGTCCCAATTTTTTTAGATGGAGAGAACAAATTTTGTCAGCTCTGACTATAACAGTGTCAAGAGGACAGCAAATATCAAACAGTTCGTTTAAAAAGTTGTAAGGTAACTGAAACACGACTAGACAATCGAGTGTTCAAGAAGTGCAGGAGGATTTTCAGATATGCAAGTTTGAAGCAAACAAATATTATGCGAGGACGTGTCTTGTACCTTAAGTTTCCTCTCGGGTTTTGTTAACAGCGCTTTTTTAGAACTGGAATAGGTAGCTGGCAGGTCCAAAAGCACAAAATGATCTGAACCTGACAACGGAACTCTATTTTTGACAGCAAAGAGCTTGGGATAGTTGGCCAGTATGTGATCAAGGGGGGCGTCAGCACGAATGATGAAGGAAACTAAGTCGTAAACACCTAACAATGTAAGCGGGCGTAGGTTCATGCGATAGAAGTTACCACATAAAATTATCACGTGCTGGCAAGAGAGTGCAGCAAGTTTAAGGGAAAGAAGATCAAAAAAGGAACTAAAACAATTTGGTATGTCGAGGGGGACTGCAAATGCTGACATAGATAATGCCTTTAGAATTGCTTTACAATCGGGGCTTTTAGACTACAGCAATAGCGTCTATCAATTCATGCGAATAAGAAAATAGGGACTTAAAATTTGAGAACCATTGGTGGTTTACAACAAAAGCCACTCCACCACCTTTACTGCTGCGTAGGGATTTTCGGTCCATACGAAAACAAAAAATATGGTAGTCTAATAAGTTGCGATTCGATATCGCCATTAAGCCAAGTATCTTAAAGACAGATAACTGTAGATTTACTGTGTTGTTTTTTCAACTTAACTGACTGCATTTCGACGCTCTTATTGAAAATAGAGCGATAATTTACCAACAGAAACGCTGGAATTGACATTGGTGCCAGTAGTTGGCCTTTGAGTGCGTTCTGCCAACCGCAGCGGTGTTTTCTTTGTCGTATGGTCTTTTATGGACAGAGCGTGATAAACAACGTTGATGAGTCGCAAATGCGACAAATAGGATGCAAAATGCAACAGCTAACATCGTGGACTGTCGTCCATAAAATTTACAATTTTCGTTCATTCAAAAAGGTACTAGTGTACTGTAGATATAATCTCATGATCATAAGTTCAAACAAATATAGCAGAGAAATAGACAGAGTTATATACAATAATAAAAGCCCACGTGAATGGAGAGCAAATAAAAGTGGCAGTCTAAAATCGAAAGTCCGGCGAAGGGCTGGAAGACTGGAAGACAACAATATACTCGCGTATATCCCCATGTATCTGTTCCGTAATCAGATCGGCGAGGGCCCCATCATTTACTAAATATAGTGCTAATGGAACTTTTCACGCATTTGATAACATTGGGTAATTAAACTAGCACATGCTCAATTAATGGATGTTAATATGGCCAACCAAGGGTGGAGAAAAACCCCCGTCTGGTTCAGGGCCCTGCGTTCGTTTCCATGGAGATTGTGGTTAGTGTTCAGTTTATGATGTGGGTATCATCTAAGTGCAGAGTTAGTTTTAGGGTTAAGGTTAGGTTTACTTTTGGGATTAGATTTATTACAAGATAATAAGTACCTTCCTGGGATTTGCACAATGCCGGGAGGAGGGACCATTATTCCCATGTCGTACCGTTACTAGGAGTTGGAATACTCCAACTGTACTTCGTTCCTCTGAGAAAATGTAGGATTATGGGCATTAGTGTTCTGAGGTGAAACCCTTTACAGATGAGTGAATTCTCGCCCATGAGCGGAATTGCGATTTTTGATTCTCAACCTTTGAAGGTGACACACGACTAGCAATTTTAGAGCTAAGTCGAATCAGACGCCACGACTATGTTAAAAAGGACAAAAAATAATTTCCAGATACACGATTTTGCTTTCGCAGAAAGCCGATCCCATAGGTTGAGCTGGAGCATATTCAAGAAGCAGTCCGCAAACGCGAAATAATTATTTTCCCCATGATGAGCGTGACTACTGCAACTGAAGCTTGTCATTTTGATCTTTTATAATGCTGGGAGGCAGAGTGTTTCTCCCTCCTCTCTTCCAGTCAGAAGCCTCCCTTCCCCGGTCCACGTTGGAATTGCAGTCGAGATGCGTAGGGTTAGCATAACACCTTGTGTGAAACTCGAAGCCACACCTGAGCGCACATCTGCCTTCACGCATGTGAAGCAACGGGCGACCGCACTCCGCTGTTACGTCTACCTGCGACCACGAGGATGCTATCCCACACTCTGGTTGACGGCATCTGCGATGTTGACTGCTGGGCGCTGTTGTCACCGCTTGTAGCAAACAGACCTAAAAGCGGCGTAACCTCGAGTTTACCTTTCAAACCGTTTATTTACCCGATTATTTCCAGGATTACAATGGCTCCCTCTCATTGTGACTTGCATGGCAAGTTCCTCATGAGAAATCCGAATCGTTATTTCAGTAGCCTGGTCCTGTGTGAAATGCACAGGAGGGTCACCGGGCAGAGAAGAAATAATTATGCGAACACTGAATAATTATTCTTCACGGTAAGGTCCTTGCGTGTCACGCACCTGAAACTGCCTCAGAGTGCTAAAATTCATGAATTTGAGGGTTGCCAACTGACGACGTAACTTAGCCCGCTCAGGACTGAGAGTCATCTTGCAATTACTCCTTGTTAATGTGGTTATCATGGCACTCTCAGCGATGTAAGATCTGAACCGACGCTATAGAAGCCTGACCATATGCTGAAGATCAAGAAGGGTGTGCGGCACGCGTAGGTAAGCTGTTTAGCTTTCGTAGTCACTATGCCTGGACCTAACTCCAGTCGTCTTGACGTTGTTTTGTTATCGAATCTAATGCGTAAGGGGGTAGCTGCTTGCGTAATTCGGACATACGATAAGCGCAAGTCACCGATGATGTGCCCCCTCTGTTGGGTACGTAGTCCATGTATAGAAAATATATGCATGCAACTGGGAAAATCAGTTACAGTAGAGTACAGGTGGTAGTATTTTACTGAGGCAGTCCATTCAGACGCACTTGGTCGAACAGATCCATGCGATGGCTAAATGACCCGAGGCAGTGTAAGCCTGTGAGAAGGTGGGAAGGATGGATGTGGGGACTCCTGGTACTGGTTCGTCCGCATCAGTGCTATAGACTTGCAAATGTCCGAAAAAGCCCATGTGGATTAGAAGTGTACGGTGTCATTAAAGAGATGTGGCAATATAAATACTGAGCTGAAGTTGTTGGTGATGCTGTTATTGGTCAAGTCGGTTGTGTTGGTGATGAAATAGTTTAAGGCCGTGAATCGTGAATCATGCTATTGCGAATCCCGCACAAAATCGAAGCACCTCATTGGGTAGCTGAATGTCTATGAGCTTTTGTGAGGAGAAGAGGCCTGTTCGACCTTTATTTCCGATACTCCGGTAACAGTGTTAGGGATTATCGGGGTACAGGCCACACCGATGCGTTGTTAGGTGGTAGCAAAAAGATTGGCGCTAATTGCTGGTAGCGAAGACGATTTTACGTGATGTTAGAGGTGGGATGTTCTTCTTTCACTGAGAATGCAGGTTTTCACCGAGGCCGATCTATGCTGAATTATCTGCTGACAGTGAGAGCATGAATGCAGGTGTTGGGTGCCTTTGGGAGTTTTTTTGCTTCAGAGGAGGGTTAAGAAAGGGGCGTGGATTAGTTCAGTGGCTACCGGGTATGAAGACACATGTACCAGATTCCCTGGTCCGATTTATTTCTCATAAAGGACTTTAAATTTTTGTGGGTGCCGTGGTGATGCATGCCGTCCTATAGTCACATATGAGAGCTGAGCGCCAGCATAGGACGAATTAGAATTATCCACTACCTTCACCGATGAGTCCGGCGTAAAGTGTACGACTTGGTCATACTTGCCCCAACAAACCTTAATGATGTCGCTTATGTTACCTCACTAACATGGCCGGTCTTTTTCATTCAACCTTCGTCGGTAGCCACCCGGTTGCACCGACGCACCTGCAGTGCTCCCACATATATTCTCTGTCCATGCCATTACAGCCCGGTGTGTGTGTGATGATTACGTCGTGAATATCTGGGGCTCGGTAAAAAATCGATTCTAGTGTCCGGGGCCTTTTGATGTCGTTATCGTTTGCAATGCCTCCACGAATGCTGGGCGGGTGAGGCATGTGATAGGTAGGGTTTGTTTTCAACCAGTTCATTGGAAGTTGTACTTAGATTAGGTTTAACAACGCAGCATCCAACGCCCCTTCGCCACGCCCCACGTTGTGGCAACGAATGTCACACGAGTAGGTGAGTCGACGTGCCGAGCTTTTCTCCAGGAACTCTGTAGATTAAGAGACTGATTGCTGCAGCGACCGAGGGGGTTGTTGGCGAGTTTCGTCCTCCAGAAACTGTTTGGCAGTTGGTAGTGTAGTATGATGTATAGAAAAAAGAGAGTCGGTTTGGAACATTTCTAACTGCAAGCAATGCCTCAGGTAAATGAGCAATATTGCTCACGCCCGGTCACCGTCCTCAGACCATTAGCTTCTTTTGGTCCTGAGAGTGGACGTAGACCTGTTCAGAATGGCTGATACTCCGGCCCGAGTGGCTTGAGTCGCAGTATTGACCTCGATGTGAGCTTCCTGGAGTCAGCATTCTAAAACTTTTCCGACAATCAGTACTTGCGTCCCATTAAAAAGTTTTACGCCGGAGGATAGCAGCTTGTGGATAATCTTTGGTGAAAGTGTCCGAATTTATGGCTGAAAAATTTGACAGCATGAGGACTACCAAAATGTTTTTAGTTCACAACCGTTCCTGAACTTTAATTTTATAAGACATACTTATTGTTAACTGTCACCCAAACGAGTAAAATTATCTCTATCTACTTTATGCATGTATTCGCCATCTCTAAAAAATCTTTAACAATCGGATTAAACATGCTGTTTCTTCTCTTTCTCCCGCTCCACAGAATACAACAGAGCTTTTCGCGTTTGCTGGGATCCGAAAATTTACTAAATATATTGCTCCCAAGAGAACGTCATTTAAAAATGCCGCATACCACATGGTATACTATAATTATTTACTCGTGCTAAAAAGAGGTAGTCACATGCATTCTCGATTTTTCCCAAATGGAAAAAATGCCCCTTTATTAATTCCGTTCGCTACTTGTTTAGACAGACAGGAACGTGATAATATACTTATTTTAAGGAATATTCTCTCGAAACAAGACGAACAGTGCGAAAAAATGCGCAATATTTAAAGGTTCATTCGGGATTGTGACTAACAGAACGTTCCGATAGGCTCGACAGAAAGTATACCCGTAGGTGAAGTCGACAATTTCACATGTCTAAGCTTACAAGGTGAATACATGGCATGAGAGATTTTGTAAATATCGTCTTGCTCATAATCGAATATAATGGATATTCAATCTCTTCTACTGTCTCAGAATGCCGATGTAAAGTCCAGTGCACGCAGTGAAATCCCATTGCCACTGATGACTTCCACCATCCAAAAAACCGGAATCGTGTAACTCGGTAACATAACCACAAACGCTACTAGAATTTACTTGGGAAAAAATATGCGCTTTCCTATCTTTAAGCTCAACTACCTCTATACTGTTTCGTAAAGTAGAATGAGTTTTTTGAATAAGACACACTTCCGGCAAAGTACCAGCGTACACCATATAAGGACCTCCGTGGAACAGATTGAAGTCAACGCATTACCATCCCAAAAAGTTGCCCCCGTGAAGCTAGCCACATACATTTTAATGTTTCGTTTCCCTCTGAGAATAAACAGGAAGCCTATGTGTGGTGGATAGTCTGACATGATGAAGCAAATAGGCTTCTGTTAAACTCAGTGACAGATCTGTCTGATTAAATGTCTGAAAAATTAGTCTCTCTGCAGAACTTGTTAACCACTTATGTGTCTGCGCTGTGTAGCTGAGGGCCCATTCCGGTGAAGTTAGAAAAACTTTCCTGGGGGTGTCAAAATGTCTTCATTCTCAAGTAGTTGCGGCACTAAATCATCACGAGTTGCAAGCCATTTTCACCACATCAACTTTCGCTAGCTCCTCTGTCGTGAAGCTACTACTGCTACTTCCGTTCACTGTGCCCTTCGATGAATTTGCATCTGATTATCTCTCACCAGTCTGACTACCCATCCTGTGGCTGGCTGTCTAAACCGAGAGATGGGAAACTGAAATGTCAGTCTGCCGCACCACCTGGCACTCATAAGGAACACGGCCAACAAAATTGTATCTGGTATTGGTACTGCGGTCGCTGACACCGTACTTGATTGTTGACCCGGACGGATGTTGAGGTTGGCGAAGTCATGACTTGAGATGGTGCTTTGGAACATATCTCCAGGGTTTTGACTAAACTCTTCTCCATAGGCTTGTTACGCAGTCGACCAGCGAAGGGTAGAGATTAGTCCTAAACTTGAAGAAGGGGATGAACAATCCTGTACGCGATGGGTATTCCCTAAAGACGGAAAGCCAAATAGTGAGAGGTAAGAAAAATGGATGCATTTGAGGTAGAGAGGGGTAGAGAGAAAAAAATCAGGGTTTAAGCAAGTACCTGTGTATACTCGGTCGATCAATGTCTCCGGTATATCCTCATTGCTAGCTAAATTTCCGTAACCGCTGTGCGAACAATGCTTTCGT
>UYRU01041898.1:26912-37977 GCA_900617775.1 Dibothriocephalus latus | reverse complement strand
GCCCGCGGACGAAAGGAGCGGCATATAACGAGAGCCAAGAGCCAAAGTATTCACACTCTGAAGATAGATAGATGAGATAACTACCCGAAACGTCAGATCACAAATAAATCTCTCCCGGTGAACGCCCTTTCTCCCTCTGACCATCAGTAATTATTCTATTTTTAAACAATAAACGAAACTCTAACCCTGACAGTAACCACATTTCTACCATTCTACACCTAAACTCCCTAAGAATTTAGGCGAAGACTTACTGGGATACAAGAAGGGAGGGGGGGGGTTCTATAACCATATCATGCCAACTCTTATCGATTTATGACGAATTGCGCATCCTATCGGGCCAAATGGAATTCTCTATCATGGAAGTTAAAATATGTGACACTGTTTCATAGTTCATCAACCTCCTGATTTATGGTCATTTGACTCAGTTATGACGGCGAAGGTCACCTTTATACTCATTTGAAGATGGATAGTTTCTTTAGCTTGTTTCGTCCGCAGATCACTTCGTTTTCTGCTGTTGTGGAAACTATAAGTTAATTCAATTGCCTGATTCCCAGCTTGTAGTAACTTTTAATTTAAAGGTCATAGGGTCCGTCTCTTAACTTATGTTTTAAGTGTAATAAAACAGTTTACGGCGCAAAATAATTATCCCAGCCTATTTTCTGGCGTGGAGCCGATAAGGATGGGGTTTTTTCCAGAACATTATTACTGAGTTCATGCAGGCTAACATGCATTGCTTATGTTCGCGTGTATTTGTCATATTATATGGGTTTCTTCTTAAGAATTTACAGAAATGTTTTCTGAGGTGAGCAATTAACTAGCCCATGTAAACGAAGGTGGACACTTTCTCAGTTTTGGGCATGCAAAAAGATGTTAACGCAAAACAAAATTGGCATCAGGAGGCGAAAAAGAATAAAGAAACGCTTGCTTACTTTCAAAAGTGCACTGAACCCCATTTGGTCTCCCTTTCAGGGTATAAGTATTCAATATGAATTTTTGGATAACAACTGAAGGTGGATCTAATGGGTCCTGACAGGAAAAAATTTGCACATTTAGCCCACTATGGGGACCGTGCGTTCACCGATCAATTTAAGAAACATACTTATCGCCTTGAAACTGAGGGCGCAATCTGGAACGCTGGTTAACAATCGTTTTTCACCCAGTAGAATGCACAGAATAGAGCGTCCACATAGTCAAAGTGGACTGTGATGTCAACTTTGACTTATGTGGCGTCGTCAGCTAGCCATACTTAACCATAGATTTGAGTAACTTGCAATTTTGCATTTTCACGTCAAACATTATATCGCTGATCCACGCGATTGTCATCTTGTCAGCTAAGACAAGAGAAATTAATAATTGTGGAAGTGGGTTTTTGTTAGTGCCCATTTCTGCCGAAAACAATATCAATAATAATTTTATCACTGTCTATCTAACATGCTTAATGTCGGGATAGACTAAAAATAACAGAAAAATACTTTTAGCAGAGAGCAACCGCTCTCCAGCTTCATCGCATTCAATCCAATAAATAGCACTTCAGGAATGAAACCCAAACCATCACATTTAGCGCCCTTAAAAGTGTTGGTAATAGTTCACACGGTAGAAGATATACTAATTTCCTGAATTTGGGCTATTGTGTTATTATTTCTATAAAATTACCCCTCGTTTCCTGCACAGAGGTTTAAGGTCTACATACCGTTAAATGTCTGCGAAAATCATAAAAATTTGTAGGCTGTACAGCCGTATGCTCTATTCCGTAACAAGGTAAATACGATAAGCATTCCTGTTCCATAGTTCGAGGGAAGCGACTAAACTTCTGTTGTAATACACATGCGTTTACTAAAATAGTAGGAGAATTGTCACATCTGTGCAAGCATTGACATTAGCCTTTCTCATCTTACTTTTTTGCAGACGTCAACGTAGTCGCTTTGACAAGTAACGATATTACCAAATTTGTTATCAAGCTGCACAGATTATCACGAGCGACCGCCCACAACTACCAAATGGCGCACGAACTTAACCTCACAGCCACGAAGATAATCGCCAAATGCAGATACAAGACGATCCCCAACTGGGTTGAAGCCCGGTAAGAACTCATTTACTTAACATATCGATCTGTCGCCAGCATACAGAACTAACTCAGTCCCTTCCGGACTGGCAATGCTGGTGTTTGATTGGCCCCCAGCTTCTTTATGTGTTGTTTCTCTCTCTGTCGCTTTAACCTCTGATGGAGGACTTCAATAAGTTCTGAAATGTTCAGATTAGAAAGGAAATGTTTTCGATGATCGAAGAGCCTTCTACTTCATCACATATAGATTCAATTCTTAAATTAAATATTTCTGGTTAACGCACTCTCACGATATATTTCAATATGAGTCACCGTTACCATTACCAAGCAAGCATGCAATGGCAAACAGCGCACCTAAATTGTACGCTGCTGCCACCTGCACTAAAGCCACGCGTTTTCTGTTGGCACGGATTAAAGACGTTTATGTCGAATAACTGAAGCATTTCCCCGGCACTGAACAGTTGATCACTCGGTGGTGTTTATAATGCACTTACGGAATATCTGAGGCACCGTGCTCTTTAATTACTATAAAATACTAAGGAACAATAAAAGCGAACACAAGAGTCCCAGGAAGTAATTGAGAAAAAGGCGACTCGATCGCTGTGACAATACTTTTATTCGTCTGACGTTTCGACATCCATCGCGGATTCATCATCAGAAACATAAGCAGAAAGCATTAAAAGATACGGGTGTGCTTGACCGTTCGACATTTTTCATTACATTTGCCTATTCAAAAATTAAAGATGAACGCAAAGTTGTTTGATGTTACTTCTACTACTTATTAGAAGTCTTGGGTGCCTAAGCCTCATCAATGTTTATGCCCCTTAAATGCATACGCAGATCTAATTATTAACCAACAACCTAAGCGTGGTAATAACAATACATTTTCCTGTTCGCGCTGGACGAGCGTAGTCGTCGTCAGTTGACTATGCCTAACTGTATGCTTAAATAAACTGCGAATTGAGCGAAAGTATGTTGGCAATCAAAAGTTTTAAGTTAACTATTCTACACTAAGACACACAATCCGTTAATTATTAATGTTTTTGGACGTACCCACGGTTAGGCGAAATTACCCGAGAAGATCAATTTTTATCTCCACCGACTAAATGGGACTTAATCATTCATTTAATAATTAGGTTGTTTCACATGTCTTCCGATGAGTGCGTAAATAACCTACTATTTGGCAATCTTATCATATGATAAAGCGTACTGACGTCATACAATCAAACATTCAAGCACTTGGATAAATCATGGCAACGTTTTTTTGGCATCAAGAGTTAAATAAAGCTCTCCGAAAGCAGTTACTATCTTCATGATCGGGAATTCATATGACGGGGCCTCAGGTTGTGGATATGAGATAAGCATGCATTACGGAGAGGGTGGCGTGCGTATAATAAGCCCAAACAGCAAGATTGAATAAGCCATTACACGAATTGAAGCACCCTGACCACGAAAACCACACATCCTCTTCCATGACAATATACTCTTTTGCTGAGGCCGCTTTTATTCAGACCTTTATTATAAGCGACTGATATTATTTTGAGCACCCCGTAATGCTGATCTTCGGATGCTAACTATGCTAAAAATGCATGCTACAAAATGCGTGAGTCTCATTCCTTTTTACACCTACTCTTTGTGAAAAAAATTACTACGATCGACGTGTCAAATGCGAGCACATTCATGGGAAACGCGTAAAAAGCAGGAACATCCGCTAGTGGACAGTGACATCTATGCAAATATTGACTTTTAAATAGTCGACCGAATTTCACGCCTCTTGCAGGAGGCATGGCACTCGCACGCGGATTTCATTAACAGGCATAGCGATCTTCCTGTTGCCTATCTTACGTTGCGCGAAAACAATCGATAGCAGATCTGAAGGTCATTCCCGGCAGCTTTAAGCTAAATGCACAGTGAGCTGTACGCTATTTTATTCCTTGATAATGAGCTCGCTTGAGAGTTCGAAATGTCCGGGCAAATAAAATACTGGTCCCAGAGAGCGTTTTTCCGCCCTCTATATTGACCTTTAAATAAATGATCATGCCTCATTATTTTTCTTTGAATATTTTAGCAACACCTTAACCAGTGGTTTCTAACGCTCCAAACCGACTGCAGGGTGAAATATGCGCGCTGTTTTGGCAATATAGAAACGACCAAATTCGACCTGCACTCAGACCATATCGGCAAAGCCGTTTCATATCTCCGCGTGAGCTTTAAATCAACGTCTGAAGCATTAAGACTAATGACCTACTGCATCGTGGTTTGGTTCTCGTGTTCGCAGGTTTTGCGTCTGGCTAAGTGTGCCTCATAGGAATAGCCGCTCTCGACTTCCACAGCCTTTGGTTAAACTTTTTATTGCGAAAGACTTGATGTTTTCGGCGCACTTCAAACCTACGCGAAAAGCAATGAGGTTTGGGTGCAGCCAAATGTACTCGAAAGCACTCGCCAACTCAACTCTTACGTGTGGAATTCCTGAGTTCGTTGTATCTTCTCTTGAATATAGTACATGAGAGCCCGCTTGATGAGGATGGTGCGTTGCTTTTTGCCACATAAAAACGATTTAAACATTTGGGAAGAAAAGAATAGAAAGACTTTTGTAGAGATACCTACTTATTATATTATATTCCTCACGCATGGGACGATGGTTTCTGCCATCCACGGGCATCGTTTTTGTCCTTGGAACCGATTATTGTTATCAGAAGGCGCAACTTAACCAGCATATAATAAGATGCGCATATTAAAGTTGGCGCATATATGCTCCCTATAAACGCCATACTAACTGGACTTTGGTCTGCCTCGATCCAAATAATAAGGCGACCGGTGGGGCACCGAACATGCTGGATTTTGTTGCAGCTGCTTTTAAGCTCGTACAAGCGTCCCTCGTTGAAGAAAAGGGTAAGTCCAAATTACGAAAATTTTTAATTGCATTGGTCATTCTCGTTTAAGAACGACAATACTCAGCGTCCAGCGCACGTAGTTGTACGTTGTCGCTGACTCGCTAGCTTCAGTCTGCATTGTAGTATACCATAAACATTTTAATGACAGCAACGTTAGCAATATGATGCGCCCCAGGGGTGCAGTAAACAACCTCTTCGCGCTATCCATTTGTTAAAATCACAAGCACAGTTAGAACATGGTTGGTATATTTTGGGGTTAATAGGCGGTGTCTTTGAAGGCGCGGACCACCAAGATAATTCAGCTTCGATTATACAACCTCGCCTGGGGAATTCGGGCCAGAATGCAATCTGCGCGTCTAATCTAGGAGTGGTGCGCCCAGCCCTTTCTCAAGTAGTCTTGTAATGCGCTATGGTGTGACACACATTTGGGCGTCCGTTTTTCTGCTTGGTTCAACTTCAAAAGTACCGAATTAAGAGGAGTTTGAATAGATACTTGCAGGTGCAAACGAACATGTGAGTCCCAGGAAGTAATTTAGAAGTAGAAGACGACAAGATCGCTGGGACAATATGTTTATTCACCTGACGTTTCGAAATCCGTGGCGCTTCGATCGGCCCGACGACGGGAAACGTTTACCCTTCGTGAAGCCTCAACCTATTAGCAGATCCGGTTTCTGCTACTGTTTTGTGAGTGTGTTTCTGATGATTAAGCCGCGATGGATTTCGAAACGTCAGGTGAATAAACATATTGTCCCAGCGATCGAGTCCTGTTCTACTTCTCAGATACATGTAGGGCCTAATAACGGAAATAACGAGCCCTATGTGCGTTTTCCCACATTATTTGCATCTGGTCTACATATAGTTGAAAGATGCGTGAACACAGTAAACCAATGGAATGTTGTCATGGAAGCTACTTAGTCATGCGTTATAAGATCAACTCTTGACAATACGCTCTACTTTGCAA
Source organism: Dibothriocephalus latus (assembly GCA_900617775.1). Lineage (NCBI taxonomy): Eukaryota > Metazoa > Platyhelminthes > Cestoda > Diphyllobothriidea > Diphyllobothriidae > Dibothriocephalus > Dibothriocephalus latus. Next base: position 32,060 of record UYRU01041898.1, on the reverse strand, counting down.
TTACAAACAGAATTTTATTATCAGTTTTCCTATTTCTTAAAGTTTAGACTTAGAAAGCTGCTTAGAATACATTGATTAGGAAGTTTTGTAAGGTTTTTTTTACAATAAAGTTTCTTTGTCTAACGGCAACTATAGCCGTTGCGATATTTGGTAAAATCTATCAAGTACGGTTTCTAATTATGTGGAGTTGCTACAAGCTATCATATTCAACAGCCGGAAGGCAACCTATTTGAAGTTTTGCAAAAAAATATCAGTGAAAGATATGTCTCCGTATTTGTTAGTACATGCGCTATCCTCACTTTTTAGGCGACAGTTTACCGAGTAGTATACTAGAATGATTTGTCCTGTAGCTCAGGTTTTACTAGCGCTTCGATGGGCGATGTCTAGGACGCAAGGGCACTCAGTCTTACAAAATATGCAATCTGCCTCTGGAGAACTAGTCCGCCTTTAGTCATGACATTTAAAAGTTGTTGGCTCACGAATTTATCAGGCTAAATGTTCTACATTTTCGTAAATAATTTCCGGCATACTCAAAAATGTAATACGGTGCCATCGCAATGTAAGCCTTCGATGGAAAAGTTTAAATAAGCGCTTTAATTTCGGGGCTTTGGGGGTTGTAATTGCCTATTTATGTTTTCTGATGGTACTTTCGCAGATAGTTTTCCGTTAAGTGACTGGGATTATGAGGGTCATTTTTCCACACTGCAGTTTCACCCCTGGATTCCCATAAAGTTAATTTGCGGTCATTTTGTCCAAGACCTAAATGCCGTGAGGCTGGCTTTATATTATTGCAGGGACAGGCACCTGCACGCTTATTTTATCAGGTAGAAAGTCTTCAAATAAGCTATTTACTGTGCCAATGAAGAATTACAATTATTCCGCTGATAAGCCTTTTCGGGCAACAGTTCTTTATGTAGTGTACCTCATATATCTCTAGTCCCAGCATTTTCTACTAAGAAAACGGTGGCTATAACGGTTGTGTGGGTGGTGGATTAGGATAGGCAGTGGAATATACTTAAATAACTGCTAAAGGCATTTGTATTCTATCGTATTTAGAAATGTTGTTGATGTATAACTCTATATCTGTATAACCGTTTAACGTTTTGCGGAAACACCCGAGTATCAAATTGAAATTTTCTTGAAATCCCTGAAAAATAGAAATGGTGATTAGGAGGTCGCCTACTTCAACTTACTTGTGGTCCAATTTACGTTCCGGAATTAGATTAGTGTAGTCCGCGGTGCGAGGCTCCGCGCCCACCTTCAATTCACATGCGAAACAGCTTTCTACCAATGGCAACGAGAAACCCATTAGACTACATTATTTCACTTAACACTTACATCTAAAAATTTTGTTCCTTGCCTATTCTATTTCCCTACGCCCAGAAGCCTACAACCGCCATCTCCGTAGGACAAAATGGTGGAACTAGGTTTATGCGACGTGCATTACTTAAACTGCTTTTGCCCATTTTCGCAAGCCGAATTCGGCACTCGATAAAACGTGCGCAGAAAGACATAACAGACAAAGATCAGGGAGACTGGAATGGGCACTCGTGAATTATCAGCCGTCATTTGCCAGCTAAACCCAACCCTAGGTGTTGGACTACCCGAAGCCCGAACCCTTGACCTGTTGGTCAGGAGTCCACCACGTTAAACATTGGAACATGTGTGCCTTTTACATATCAATCGCTGAGCAGCTGCTGGCAAGAGATTAAAGCCTCAAGGGACAAAGAGACGAGCGGGTGCGGTAACGCGATCGGAAAGCCCCCGACTACCACTTTTAGAATCCTGCGCTTTGAACCTCAAGTCGGATTCAAAAACGCGTCAGCAGTGATGGCCAGTATGTGAGCGGCGGTCTTGAAGGAAGCACATGGGGCAGGCATGAAAGAAGTTGAGGCGACGTTGATCGCCTGAACGTAGAGATCTATCGGTGTCGGTCTAAGGTGACTGTCATATTTGAGAGGGACTTACGAGGGCAAGCAGCTTTATATAATTGCTGTGTGTTGCTGTGAAATCAGGCATTTTCATTGTCAAAGCAAAGCGTTGAACACTTTATTTTGTATTAAAAAGTATTTTTACAGGTTTTAAACACTGTAAGTTCCTGCAACATCGGATACTTGCGACGGCCGAGACAGTCACCGTACGGTTAACCACTCCCAACTGTGTACGCAGAAGGCATTTATTGAAGCAACAATAATCCCCTGGGCGAAGGCTAATTCTGAACGCGTCTTCACACCTCCTACATCGTCGCGTTAGGGCGACGCCGCAGAGATATGCACCAATGGTCGGGCACCTTCCTCCCTCTCCTTTTAGAAAGTTAAGCAATCAGAAGTCTGAATCGATGACCTTGTCATTTTCTGACAACTACCAGGCGGGTAAACTATCGCTATTAGGTCGCAACGGCTCTGAATAATACAATTTACCCTGATTAGAAAGAAAGGTTGTTTTCGTTGTTTATGCATTTAATCTGAGCAAGTGGGTTTCACGGCCGGCTGCTAACAGTCGCTAACCTTATTTTCGTCAAGGTTACTTGGACTAAAGATCAACTAAAAAATTTGGCCGAAATTTGTTCAGTTAGAAAGTCTGAAATTTCTGTTTACTGGCAAGCGTTGATTTACGCATCGATAAGCTACAAATAGAATTTCGTCTTAAAGGCAAATAGCGCATGCTGTCTTCATGATATGTGTTTCCTTACAACATTTTGGAGGAAATATTATAAATTCTACCCGCAACGTGTCATCATCGAAATAACTGTTAAAGTGATTGAGCAGCACCCACTCTACCTCCAGAAAACTGTTTCATTTCCGTGGCAGTAACTTCTGCCTCAGGAACTGGAAGTATTACACTATACCCGATTCTGACGATTCCAGTGGGCAAATCATCCCGGATACGAGTGACGAAGTAAATAAATTTAATCAAAACGAACTGAGTTTGCTGAGTAGGATACCGAGGCTATATAACATAACTAAATGTCTAATGCTGCTATTATGTTCGATTATTAGATTATTTTGGTTAAAATTTTTTTTACAGTGTTGTGCACGATGGAAATGACTTTTTACAAGGTTCAATTAAATACTCCACATCGCGAACTAAGAGGTGTTTCACAAGGGGCTGCGTTCGAGTCATTGTTTCAAAAGAAGCGGACATACATTCAAATGAAGCTATCTATGTGAGTTTCACATCATAAACAGTATTTAATGATAAAAAGGCAAGTCACCATAAGGCTAACCTCCATAGAACTGGTGGCGTTACGCTTGATCACACAAATTGAGAATTAAAAATTCGATGTCTTATCCTGGCTCAAACTTTAGACAAAACCTCAATCCTTTAGTCAACCACACCCCTAGCCCACAATGTATCCATAACCCTAACCATACTATCTTTCAAATTTAAAAATAACACTACGGGGTATTTCATTTCCCATGTTCTAGCACAAGGTAATGCTAAACGCAGTTATTTAGCCCGTCACTGTGTTTAGAGGAACTACAAGCAAGAGCATAGACACATTTCTTAATTTATAATTTCGGTAAACTTTTAACACAGTTGTATTAGGAACTGCTGTGATATTGTTGCATCGTTTTAATTTTAGTTCTAGCAGCTACAGATTTCAATGGCTGACAACGCTGACTCCCTTTGACAAGAAAAAGCGGTTATAGAACTCATCTTATGCAAGATGATCCAGAGTGCGATAAACAAGATGCCAATACACTTTATTTTTTGCCCTCAAATCGCATACCCTATCCAAAAAAATTTCCTGACATTTTGATACCTTGTAATATTTTGGAAAATATGCAAATACAAATAAACAAATGTCAAGTTAAGAAAGTAGAAACTGCTTTTATTTCAGTGCTCACATAATTTGTGCAAAATGATATTAAAAAATTACTACCTCGCATAAATCAAGGAGTCTTTGAGAAATCCTGGGCTTCACGTTGATGCAAAATATTTCCCTTTTTTTGCTTTGGTGGCTTAATTTACACCACGTTTCGAATTAAAAATAGACGTAAGACGAGTGGGATCTGCCGATTTCGAGTGCAAGTCTGGCTTGAACTCGATTCCGTTGAGCGTGTTCTATTAAATGGTGGGAACCGAAAGACAATAATGCACAGAAGTATGCGTGTTGGAACTGATCTCATTTGGAGGGTTCGGACTTGGGGGCGTATTCGACAGTCTCTTCCAAACAGGGTTTCTCGGGGTAATTGCCAATGCTGTGTTCTGATGAAGTGCGCCACTTCAAATTCTTTTTCTTAGTTGTCCCTGCCACAGGCGGTTTATTCATATATTCCTGAGATTTGCAATCCTCGAGTGAAGTTTCGCACGCACTGGGCGATAAATCAACATTAAAGACAACATTGGGAGGCACGAATAGGGTTGACCGTGGCCTCTTCCGATTCACCACGAGGTCATCACCCTGAGCTTGAAAGTCAAAACAGGAGTTGGTGCGAACGAAAGCGGAGAGCATTGCGGAGTCTCGGATTGGTGCATTGTTCATCGTGCCACAACTCACACTACCACTAGTGTACAGGTAGGTCGAGTAGTGGGAAGCGTCGAATCGGTTTTGGTGGCCAGGCTGGACATCCCGCTTGTCCGGCGGGAGCAGAGCACTTGCCTCGAGCCCGCTCAAATTGTTTGGATGTTGGCATTGCGCGCGTTTACGCAACGTCTTCAAGCTCCCACCGTTTTCTTTTTCTCTAGCAATGCCTTGGCACACCTGAAGCATGATGTCCATTTTCTTCTCCAATTTCCTCATCTTTAAAGAAACATAAGAAAGTTAGAAAAGCTAGCATTCGCTTGAATGAGCATAAAACTAGGTAAACCATTGCCCCAGAGACTGGCAAATACACAAAAACAAGAGGGGATAGGTAGATCCTCCTATGTAAACGACCGATTTTGCGTACGTTACATTATTTGGTACAGAGATTTTGGAAGGGAATATGTTTAACCTAGTCAAAATCCAATAAATACGCAGGGTTTTAGGTATTTAAAGGATACTCAGGCGCACGATTGTTTTTATAATAAGTCTAATTACCATTTCCTTTTGTAGTGGTTAAAAGTAAGATTAAATTACCATCGAGGTAACTTCCAGAACGCTTGTACGTAATGCTGCTATAAGCGCATTTATTAAGATATACAAGAGCATACTGATAACTA
>UYRU01041898.1:13316-24786 GCA_900617775.1 Dibothriocephalus latus | reverse complement strand
CACCCGCATGCGTACTATAATTGTCAGTTCCTTTAGCCACCGCTTGAGGTCTCAATTAGTGCGGTGATAGCTGAATATAGCATTTACAGAAGGCCTTACCGTTAACTAGCTAAGAACAAGAAAGAATACTTTTGTGAATTTTGTCTCTAACGCATATTTAAGTTTAAAGGTTTTCCAAGAATAAATTAGGAAAGCTAAATAAGAAGCAGTTTCTCATAGCATGTGATTTTTGCAGGTGACCAGCGGGAATCTCCTTAGAAAGCCGGCATTCCGGCGTGACAAAAAATATCTTGTGATTGTCTGCAATGCAAGTAATTTAAAAATCCTACTACAGTAATTCTTTGAAAAAAACTAATCGAAGTTTGATTGACAGTTCAAAAGATATCGAACATACAGTGGTGTGCCGAAAGGACTTCAGTGTGTTGATTTGTTCGTTATTACTTGATTTTTTGGTCTCCGGGCCTCGGAAAGGGAGGATTAGTCAATCTGCTTTTGAGATACATCAGCTCAAAGCTATTTTTTGAACAGGAGAAGTATGTTCAGCCTGTTTCGTGAAAATTACGGGGCTTATCTGGTTATCAGATTCTAAAACGAACTTTAATTCTGATTTGATCATTCGGAAACTATAAGACTCTCCACTGAAGATGATGAAACAACTTCACTAAGTATGCAGCGGCAGAATACGTTTATTTGCGGGAAAACGTATTTTAAAAGCGAATTTTATCCTAAGTTTGCACTCAGCCTATACTAAAACTAGTTTCCAGTTCATTTGTAGGGCAATTTTCCGAAAACCGCTGCCGATAAAGAAGCGGTGGTTGCTGCCCGCGTACGATTCATCATACATGCCCTTATCGGATTTTCCGTGATATAAGGTTGGACTTTCCAATACGATTTATATGAATCTTGTTCGTGCTTACATTAATGATCTTTAATAGAAAAAATACAAAAGAAAGATACTCTAAACTGTCTTATTCAATGACATTGGGAATTTCTTGGACATCCAACCTCCTCCGATATCGCTTATTGCCTGCCTGTTTGCCCCGTAATATGCGAGATTATACATATGTTTTTAATGCGTTAAGGTTTTAAGAGTTTCCTGATCAGTCAAACAATAAAAAATCACGCTTAACTACTTACTCGTATGTTGAGCAAGACTTTACACTAGTTATGTCATGCTCTGTGTGTATGATACGTAAACCTGAAATAGACGTATATTATAAGGGCTTGTAAATAAATAATCTACACGCAATATAAGCAAATATCTTCACAAATCAGGGCGTAGGTGTGCATCGATATTTTGAGAGTCAGCTATAATCTCTTGAATGTATAGTTGCATGAGGTATATGAGTCAAAATTTCGAGCAATATTGCCCAAGCTAATATATTCGAATTGAAAAATCTCTTCCGACGTTCATGAAAACCCTCTTTATGCGCATGAATGCCTAAACAAACATTTAAATCCATTTAACTGCGCAGATTGTCAACGAAATTAAAAACTGAGGAAATGAAGTTGCACAATTTGGTAGCTAGGTGTGTTATCAGAAATGCGCAGAAGGCTTTTTTAACTTACAGAGTCGGAAAAAAGCACATGACTACTGCTTCACTTCCAAAACCAAGTGATGGCTAGTGCGTACTCACTTCTATTCGTAATAATTAGACATTGTCCAGTAAATTTATCACAGGAAAAATAACCAAATAACTTTCAGAAATCGCATAGCAATATGTTAATTTCTTAATCAGCAAACAGTTTGGGGCTTACTTTACACAGTCAAGTGTTTAGACGTGCAATTATGCTATCTAACTCTTTTAGTGGAGTTGACAATGAAAATTGTCTAAATAACCACTAATTTGCTTGTCGAGTCACTAAAAACTTTTCCTATAAAATACAATCTCTTCGAAGTTAAATGACAAATATTCGTGTTGTCTTACTAAAGCCCAAAGTTTCCAAAAAAATCTTAATGGCTCACACACTTATCATTTATTTAGTGGAAAATATAGGTTAACCAGATTCGAGGAATCTCACTGGCGGCTGTAAATTCACATATTGTCTCAAGGCATGGATTAATGTTTGCAGTTCTGAACAACATGAGCCAAAAATAGGGTTCTTAAAGCAACCTGAAATCCCAACACGAATAGTATACAGATGTTTTCAGTAATTTTCAGATATTCGTTTTGATGCCTGCGGAGAAAAAGAAGGCCTTAATTTCGATGGATGTATGACACTCACCTAATTAGGTAGTGAAGGTTGAAACGTACAATTAGGAACGTCTGACTGTAATCTCTGACTGTGGGAAAATTTGCAGTAAGTACGGGCTGAACTGTGGATTCTTGAACACACCACGGCAATCCGCTATGCAGCAGAGGTCGGAAAAAAAGTGTTTGTTTTCAACACAAGATGACTGTTTAAATCTACGCTGCATGTGGGGGCGTAGTCTACGTATCAGATATGAAGCCATAAACTCTCATTACGATAACAAATTTCCCCAGAGCAGAAAAGATGTGTGCTAAATTCTATTAATGAAAGTGCGTGAAAATATGAAGCGCAGATCGAATTATGTTTTGAAATTTCCAAGAACTTTTCAGCTTTTCAACTTAATATGCGGTCTGTTTTTAGTTAGGATTGGCTGGTATAACCCAGGGTTTCATTTGCTTGTCTTAGGTAGTTCTTTGAAGAACAGCATACCTGTTTACTAAGTGGAGAATCGGAACCTTATTGCTGTCTTCGCTAAGCATCAGTAGAATCAGCAGGGTAATATAGGAACATAATAACTATAACGACAGTAGTAAGAATAACAGTAGTTTCTGACGGAAGGCATAACACTCAATAAGTATCTCCTATGAAATTACAGACATATCAATATAAATGCTTAAAATGCTTTCGCTTGTATACTAACAGTGCAAATTTGACGGTTTACGTAAAAAGGAAGCGCCGCTTTTTGAGAAAACATGAATAGTGCGACAATCGTGTGACCCTTTTGAGCGCAAGTCAATGTGATATTTATGCATTTCTGCCCCCATTCCATATTTGTGCCCCTCATAACGTTTACATCCTGATATTCTGATTGCTTGCTTGCGAACCTAAATGAAATTTTGCGATTCAGCGCATTTGATAAAAAATAATTTTGGAACAGTTATGTTATACCCGCGACGTCTGCGAAATGAACACAGATTCTATTTTTGCTGATTTGCACTTTCGTTGCTTTTTCTGTATCTATATTTTTTGGGTAAATTTACCAGTATACATATTTGGAAGCAAAAAATGTTCACGATTTGAGGTCAGAAAACCAATCACGACCGCCAGTTGTTTTGTCTTACGAAAGCTGCTGCAACATTCCTGAAAAAGTTGAGGGCCTGTTTTTTTTCATGAATATATACTAATGTATATTCATATTTAAAAAGCAAATACGTTCCGTGACAAAAATATGCAGCCTTACTGATTCAGTTTTTGACATGGTTTTTCCCACGTTGTTACAGAACGTGAGCAAATTTGCATAAAATCGTTTATTCTTCAAACCTACCTAGACATCGACATTCATTCTGTGTTTGCCTCAATAAGCGGCTAAATTTTGCAGCGGTCCGAATTGATGTGCATACTTCGACTATGTTAGTTGCCTGTTTCTTCGCAGAGAACTATTTTTTTAAAATAATAGACGTTGTACGCCTACTTTTCAATCCCATACATGTATATTTATATTGGAAGATATGCATCACAAGAAATACAATGTGAAAAAATTCCTTTTTTGGAAAACCAAGGTATATTTTAACATTGGTTACCCAGATCGTCATGCGAATTGAGATAATGCGCGAAGTGCAGCCGAAATGCCGAAAATCTTGAATAAAATCCGTAGTCCTGTTGTGCCAGTCCTTACTCGCGGCTGCCATTTGCAACAATCTGTATCGGGCGGCTTTCGTCTTTTTAATTAGTCTTTCAAATATTGGTTTACGGCATCTAAATCAATATGCCGATGGTTGCACGAGTCATCGGTGTCCAGGACCTTAAGCAATCCTCGGCAATTTTTGAAGGGTCATATTCCGATGACGCGAGTTTCGCCCCACGCGAAGATGTGTCCTGTATTGAGGGTGCGCATGGCCATTTGGGAATAGAGGTCAAGCCCCTTAACTGGCAACTGATGATGTTGGATGCGTTTGGCGGCGGACCTTTCCGTTTGTCTACAATATACGACATCACAAGTGTCGCATGGGGCCTTGCAGACGACTTATTTCTCGTCGATATAGCTAACCCAATTCCTAGGAGCATCACATGATCGTCGTTTTGTGCGGAAATTTACTTTCGTTTTTCCGCAAATGCCTTTTAATGAGGATTCTTAATGCATTTGCTTTGGCCATCTAATTGAAACGAATTACTTAGTCTTCTCCGGATTCTTGTACTTTCATGCATCGGCATACTAGGTCTCGTAGGCAACCAAATTGGAAAGATAATTCAAACGGGTAGCTTTGTTTGTTAGAGCAATGCGTTTTTGCTTAGTACGGTAAGCTGCTGACGGTACTTCTTTTGTGAGGGATTGGGCTGTTGCTCTTATAACTTCCGTATTTGTTTATTTTCGGGAACCTTCGTGTGTGATGCCCCGTCAGTCTTTCGTTGTACGATAAAATCTATAAATGGGAGCTTACTGACAGCATCTTTCTCGCACGTAAATTTAATTCCCAGAATGGTTAAGCTGATGGTGTTTTAGAGTGTTCAACGTTGAACATACTTTACCTACACTTTTACACTTTACCCCCCTCCCATATAAATGTAATGGCCTCATGAGAATTTATTGAAAGTATACGTTTGCTCGCCAATCGCTCTTTGAATTTCTGTGATGGGAATTTTGCATGCTTCTAATTCGCCTTTAAACGACGATAAATATATCGTCTATATATTGCAACTACAACATAGGATTAATCATTTGAAGAGCCATTGATTCCAGCATCTGCAATTTCTCTTTGGCAGGGATGCCAGATATGTCTGACTTCACTAGAGCTTATTTATCTTGTTGGTATAAGTGTTGTTTGAACGAAAGTTGGTTTTTAAACAGCGGTTTATGAGTTCAAGCAGGGGTGTTTGGGGAACCTCCGTTTTTAGGCATTCAGGACTTCGTCCGTGCATAGTCCTGCTTAATCTAAGGGTACGCAGACCCGCACCCTAGACCAAAGACTCACGCTTATTTACCTATGGAGTTTTAGTCTACTAGATCGATATTTATTTGGACAGTTTTTTCTATCTTTCTGGTGGGCAATGACCGTATTTAATTAAACAACGGGTCACAAAATACCACGTCATCGTGAAACCCTGTGAATCCCCTTGTCTTTGCCTTGTTCAACACTCCTTGCATCAGAGTGAGGCCCTCCAAAAATGGCCGATGAGTTAATGAGGCCATATGCTTCAATTGCTAATAGATCAATCGGCATACTGATTTAGATGCCATGTAAAACTATCTCAAAGGAAAAATAGGAAAGACGACAGCGGATTAACGCAGACAAATGCGAGCAACAGCCGCCTATTAGGACTCACAAAACATTGCCATGCATTTTTTCAGCAAGTTTTTCGCATATCATATCAACACTGACGACAATCTGAGGAATCAGTGGCGAAAATTTACTGAAGAAAATGTCACGTTTTTCCACAGGATATATCTGGTTCAAAAAATGTTCATGTTTTATCGGAAAAAATAAGACATTCATTGAGAACAAGTTAGTATATTGTGTAAAATAATGTTCCCCCAGTCCTCTTTGCAAAAAAGGTAGATACGAAAATAAGTTAATTCTAAGGCACGCATGCTTCAGTGTGCCCTGTAGGCAAATAGGTGCCCACTGCGTTTCTTTATCTGGTCCTTTTTGATTTTTTTGCTTTTACTTGACCTTGAGAAATGTGTAAGTAGCCTATAGCCCAATATGCCCGCTAATGCATGCGTGGAGTGAATGCATTGCTTAGAGCAGTTCGCTGACCCATCATGTTGGGCAGCTGCCAACGCTGCGGATTTTGTGGGGAATTTAAAAGAAAGCGAAATCTTCGAAACTATCTTGTACCACTTGTGATGCGGTCTCCACACGTATAAATGAACAACATCTGGTTAAGAAGAAAAGGGCACGTTTATCCTAGGTAAGCAAACGTCTCTGACACGCAGGAGGCATATTTACCTAGGCCACAATCCACCTTGTTGTCAGCTGTCTGATAGGGAAGGGTTGCGAGTTTTCGTAGTCAGTGCACGCACATGGTGCATGCAGTATAATGCACATTGATTTGGATGCTGCGTCCAAAGTTCTTAAGATCAGGCTGAGGCTAATATGATCTATATTGACCGGGTAAGTGCTTGCAGCGCACAACCATTGGCTTACCATTTGGTCAACAACGGAAGCTTTTATTATTTACATTTAAAGGTTACCGTCTTTTGTGCGTCTACCATTTGGTCGGAGGTTAACTGATGTATGAATGTTAATCAAAACATTAAACAGTAAAATTCAGGCTTTTCTTCAAATACCGTTATCAATATGTAATTAAGTTTTTTCGGGGTGTTGTTATTTGAATCTAAATAAAAATATGACTAACAACAAATAAGTTGTAAAAATGAGGAAAAGGCAAGCATTATTCTTATGCTGAGACAAGCGTTAAGGATTTGAGAAGAGCAATCGCAGCGTGGCTGCGCCTTAAGCCATAAATTAAAGTCATGAAAACCAATTTCTTTTGAAAGGCTACGAAAAAGCCTACCAAACACTTTGGAGCCAAGAGAATATGGAAGCTAACATTTAAGGAACTGTTTTACTAATCAACTTTATTATGTGTTGACTATTACAGTGGCACAATCTAATGAAAAAAATACAGATTGAGAAGAAAATGAATTTGCGTCACTGATTTAGTTTCATCCACAGTCTGTTCCTACGTTATGATGTAAATAACACTGCAACGACCTTGTGCACGTTTTGCGTGCTATTAAGGGATTGCATATGCAAACCGCATTTTAGAAACCAGGCCCATAGGTTTATAAAAGAGTAAGTTGGTAACTCACGTTTGACTCGATTCCAACAATGCGCGATGCCAAACTCTTATGTCCGGTGTCAGACGCAGAGGCCTTACTCTGACGGCCCAATATTTGATCCAACCTGCGGAAAATACCAAAAAGCATATTTTTGAAAACCTCAGGGGACACCTTCTTTGGATTTGAGTTATTTTGTTCCAGGGGAATAAATAAGCCATTTGCTTTCGTAATTGCAGAGCGCAAATAAAGACATATTCGACTGGAATACCTAGTGGTGTATATCAGAATTCGAGACAAGATAGGTTCTTAGAGCTTCTCCTTTTTCTATTTGACGAAATTTGCCCTTTTTGTGACAAACGCAAATAAAAGAAAATGGCCTTCATCCAGTAAGACCCAAAAGTTGATAATCACCAACAGTGGATTAACTACGACTGCACACCTGGAAAGTTAAAGTCAGCACGTATTCCACATTCCACGCATTTCAGTATACATCCCACTTAGATGTGCAGTAAATTCCCTTGGAAGTTCGGCACTCAACTGCAGTCATGTTACTTTAATTCCTGAACAGGTACCGGCGTTACAAATATGCCGAAAAATATTTATGTACCTACATAATATTTTGAGATTCTACGAATCTGACGTGTTTGCTAAACTAAATTTCAGAAATGGGGTTCCGCTTTTGCTTTCTGCATAGTTCTCTGATGATGTACCCACGACGAATATCGAAACGTCGGGCAAATAAGAATGTTGACCCAACTATCGAAATGCCTTCTTCTCAAACTGAATTTTCTCGCTTTAATTAGCTCACATAAAAACTGTACCCGAATTAAGCAGCATCGAATGTGAATACATTCACGCTTGAACAATCTATCAGCTGTATCTATGAGTGCAGTCCAGTTGCTTCAGTCCCAGTCGATTCAACTTTCTCGTTGATCATTTCGGTTATTTTATGCAGCCTTCCTGCATTGTCTGCAACTCATTGATCTAAATAATAGTGACTCTCGGTTAACAATTACAGTTAATATTTTATTTATTCATGTGCACTCGTTAATAAGTTCCAAAGCTAGAGTTGATTTCGTTATTAGAAAGCTAACGTGCTGCATAAATCTGATTCAGCTTGCATATGATCTTTCCATTGCATTTTCATGTTTGGACGTAGATGATAATTGGTCTTCCTGAAACAGCACGAAGTTATACTAAATATTTGAATATGAGTAACGTTGAACAATTTTAACAATTTTAACAATTTTATTTTTTAATCAAACAAGCGATACAATTTGGGCGTGACTTTAATGCATTTATTTTTAGGTCATTCCTAATCCTCAAGTGTTGGCTGTGACTTCCCTTCCAAAAACCCTGTTCCACATCAAATTTGTATGTAGAATTTAGCAACGTCTTTTATGTTTAATTAAATATAATATGTTAATAATGCGGAAAAGCATTTACCCCTACACAAATTGTAACACTATAAGGCATTCTGCTTGCGAATTTATATTGTATCCATGGTAGATTTTTCCTTTAATAACTGTAAAAGATTCAGTATTCCAAGTTTTGTTAGTTTTTTTTATTATTCTGCGAGTGCTTTTATTCCCTGGTCCAATTCCAACAATTGACTGAATTTGAAAAAAAAATTAGGCCAAGCATAGTTGAATTATAATATACCCATCTAAACGTTTTAATGAGGAAAACGTTAATCCTTTCGCATTATTTTATTCAATTGTAAAATAGAAACTGCTGAAGGCCTGCAAGATATGCATTTCGTAACTATTTCAACGGAAATATTCTGAGTTCTTCTAATCATCAACAAACAATATAAACCTCTGATGTATCCGCGTAACGAGTTCGGGACCTCATTCTTGAAAAGCAGCCAAAATATCAGAGCTCATGAAAAGAAGTAGGATTTATTCTTCACTTTATCAATACTCGATGACATACATATTGGTTTTTATTATTAAGGATAATGATTAATGAATCCGATTGATATGTGAGATATTTGATAACACATGTATTGTCATTCTTCGAAACATCAACCTGTAGTCTACAGAAGTCGTGTATGTTTGGACCTCTGCATAAGAATAAATGGTTTTCTTCGAGTTTTGAATACGAGGTTCAGAGGCGTGTCTGGTTTTAACTTCAGCATTTTTTCCAATGGTAGGCTCATAAAAATGAACTTTTTACTTATGAATACGGTCCAAAAACAATATATTCATATTTATTTTACATAAATAAGTGAACGGCGGCCAGAAGGAAAATCAACCTGCTCTGTAGATTCTTCACCCTTGTAAGCATGTCCAAGTGTCCGACAGAATACTGTTCAATCACATCTTTGACATCGTAGGGTTTGAGGGCTTCGCGAAACTTTCTCCTTGCCACAAAAAGTTTGAACTTTCGAATCACTCGAATAACTGTCTTGTCGTCTTCGGTGAGCTGGTAGTCAGCAAAGGCAGCCAGCTGGCTTCTAGGTTGAAAAAAGGAAGGACTTTTAGAAAAAAAAGTTGGGGAAATCGTGTCCGTCGGAGATCCATCCAGGCCCTTTTGTGAGCCGCTGCTGTCACTTCGAACGGAGAGGTAGTTGTAAACTACAATCGAAAAATAAAACAGAAATCACAGGTGGGAATTTGAGGAAGATTAAATTTGACGAGTAAACGAATTTAATGCCGGTTAGATCTCTAATTGTTAAGTCAGCATCCAAGCCCAGCACAGTCTGGGAAATTAATTGAAACGGGACGGAAAAAGAAATATCATAGAACGATAAAGGCCTGGCCACCTTTAATTATAAATAAGAGCTTAAGCTCACAAGAAGGATAAATAGTGTTCGTAGAGTAGGATGTCCCTGTCAAAGTATGACATGTAACAGAACCTTAAATACCAGCAAAATTTAAGTCGCGAGAAAGGAACCTCGCATGTGAGATATAATAATACGAAAAAAATTAGAAAACGCATATGAAGATAACTTGAGCACTGCAATAGATAACATTATTTATCTGAATTTTCGAATTTTGGCTAAAATTAGTTTTAGGAGATAACAACAGAATAAGGAGATTGAATCAAATTAAGTGCAGTTTTTATTAAAGGTGGTCACAATACATCCAAAATCCTTTAGAAGTAAGGTTTTATAGGCAATGTAAATTGTGGCTGCTGTGGCCATGGTTGTCCAAATTCCCATTTTTATGTGGTTTACAGTCACAAATTCATCGCTGAAGTCTGTGGCCTTTGCAGCGTCTATATTAAGGTTATAGGTACTGATCCTATCGTTGTCAACTTGATTCACTGACGCTATCCATTAATAAAAAAGAAGTATTCGACAGTTAAATTGGGAGAGGGGGAAAATTTTGCTTTTTAGCGGCATGCAACTCAACGGACCATTATGCATGCCGACTTTCGCTCACGTATAAAAGTTTCAAATATTGGTTGACTGAAGATCCCTTTAACAGCTGCACCTAGACCAGTGGTTGCGTGTCAGCTGCAGGCAACCTACGCGTTACCTGCGCTCTTCGCTATCGTGATATGCTACTATATCTGATAGAAAATTCAACTTTAAAGCCCAAACGCCAAGCGAGGATCCCCTTTTTCTCTTTTCTTATTCCTGAAATTAGCCCGTTGATGTGTCGGCAGTTAAATCAATTCAACACTGCGACGTCTTAAATGCCACTGCCTACTTGCCCTTTAAATCCCTGTACTTCTTCGTGTGCCTTACTTTGTCGGCGTCCTTCATGTCCCATTTAATAGATCTGAACGCACGGCGATCGTCTGCAGCGACCCGCGAGATTCTGGCGCAACTTCTGCTCCATTAAACCAATAACAAACCCCGAAATACAAAGGAGGGCCTGCGCGTCCACCTATGCAGAAATTACTTCAGCTCTGGCGTCAATCCTCACACACATGGCCTACAAGTAGGCAACGTTTATGCCTTTTGACAAGTGGTGCATGCGGAAAATGCTCCCACTCGACTTAGGCCATCTGCCTTCTTATAACTGTTATAAGCTCCATTTACTTTGACGCGAGTGCCAACAGTTTTTAAGAAGGAGGTAGGATCACTGGAACAAGAGCATTATACGCCTGGACTTTCGGATATGAGCACGAGGTAAATCTAGATAATAATTAGACAGAAGGAGAAGATGCAATCACTGGAACAATCGGGAATCCTCAATCATAGGCAGTGGTAGGGTAGGCTGAGTCCTGCGCAGGTGTTGGGGTGAAACATGCATAGGTTTTACGGTATTTATAGTTCGTAGGGATCATCCGCGTGAGTGCTTTAATTATCCACTCCTGTAGCCACTGTTTGGGTCTTAATTGGTGTGGTAATGGCTTGACGTATCGCTTTTTATTCATTGATTGCCGCGATTTTCTTGTCCATCTCGGATGCGGGCTGGGCAATTGCGTGACAATCATGCTCGCTTTCGTCGCTGAGCCCGGCCCTTCCCAAGTGGCTGATGCTCTTCCTAAGGCAATGTCTCAGCATGCCGTATGGAAACGCCCAATCGTTACGCTTAG
>UYRU01041897.1:323-12464 GCA_900617775.1 Dibothriocephalus latus | reverse complement strand
CTCTCGGGCAAATGGTGGACATCTTCGCTTGCGATGGTCGAACTAACACACATGATCTATATATTACAGGCTGCATTTTTTTATGAACAAAAAACCCTGATCTGCGCGTGTCCGATACCATCCCATGGTTACGTATGAGTAAGGATTCTCGACAGAATCCGAAACGTCAGGAAGATAAAATTATTGTCCCAGTGATCGCATCTTCTTCTTTTTCTTCTAAACAAAAAACCAACAGCGGTAGTGTGGCCTCCAGCAATTGCTTTGGAGGGTACATTTATCCTATAGTGCTTTGGGACTCGTTTTTGAGCCCCACCAGTTGCTGCAGAGCGGCCAGTCATATAGACAGAATAAAATTACCGACAAGGACTAGAGACGCTAGAATAGCCATTTCTGCTTTATTAACGGTCGTCAGTCAGCCATACCCATCCGCCAGGCGTTGCACCACCTGAGACTCGAATCGGCGACTTGTTGGTTGGAAGTCCAACACTCCACTACACTGCGCTACGGACTGATTGCCTCGTTTGTTTCGATTAGGAAAATGGAAGAATTGCGCATGTGCGTCCAAACCGACGACTTGTTGGTTAGAGATTTTAACGCTCTAACCATTGAGCCACAAGCCCCTTGTCCTGTCCGTTGTGATCCGATATGTTTAACGGTGATAGTGGAACGCTCACCAATCGCGTTCCGGGACAGACTCAAGCTCATTAAAGTGGCTCCATCTGAGCATGCAGGATATATATGTGCTAGGCAGCCGTAGTCTTACACAGGCAGATAACAGAATAAAACCAGTCAACTAGAACTGAAGGGAGAATCCAAAGGCTGTACTGAATGGCCGAAAAGGCATTATGGTAAAGAATATGTAAAACAAGAAAATTAAGAATGATCTAGAAGTACTGGTACAAATTCAGTTGACTCATTTTTGAAATATTCGCGGCCTGGGTGGGAGTTGGACCCACAGAGTAGGGAAGGCTTTTGCGCAGGCAATGCTCTACCATTGAGCTACGAGGCTCACTGTGAGCTATGAATTTAATCACGCTTTTATCGATTTTACCTGTCCAACTTAGTGCTCGTATAGAATCCACTATTACAGAAGAGCAAACCGATTGCTCAGGCAGGATTTCCTAAGCAGTCCCTAGAATCCACCAGAATGACTTCCAGGCTCACTTAACTGTTAAGGTTTTTTGGCGGATTTGCTTAATTCAGTTGACCCAGTTGTGAAAAAATGCACAAAGGACGGAGAAGATCTTGCAAAATCCTACAAGCTGGCTTCGACGTAGAACTTCTCGGCGGCTTAGCTTTCAGTCGCAGCTTTTTCTAGACTGTTTGGAAACGCTCATATTGTCCCTTTACATCCGCGTTATTTATCTCCTACGGACGATCAGACCGAGCTTTAAAACGCAAAGGTATTTCGTACAGCTCTTCTACATCAATTCGAATTTCAAGCGCATTCTTTTCTCGACACAGTTAATGAGCTGGCGCTTTTTGTCACTCCCCTACTTTTGGCATTCTGCCAAATAAATCCTTCCTACAAATAAGTGGGACTGTCATCAGGGGAAAAAAGTTTTATATTTGGCTGCTCATCGCTCAGTGACGGCCAGCGAACCAGAAAACGGTCTCCAGAGAGACATCTCTATTGGTTTCAGCTCATCTACCCCACGAGGAGGACAAAATTGTTCACATTTGGTTACCGGATAGGCAGATAAGAACTATTCGATAGCCCGCGTTCGCATGTGATATCTGGTGCGCTTTTTAATTGTTTATTTGGACACAGATATGTTCAGCCTTTGTAATGACCGGCCGAGACTTTGCGAATCAAGCGGTCATGTGATATCCTACCAAAATCACAAACATCCGAATTTCAGTTCGTTTACATTTACAGATGTATACTGATGCGTCCCTGACGTTTTCTGTGTCATACGTGACATGATGGTCTGAACGAACTGCGTTTGGAATGAGGTCATTTTCGAGGTATCTGTAAAGTATTCGGCCTCGGGTTGAAGCTAGAGAAATCTCGTTCCGTTAGCGGGCAAACTTTTGCATTGTTTCCATTTACTGGCTGCCCATATGCATAGGCGGAGATTTCTTTTAATAATGAATCTAATTTAATCAAACAGAACAAGGTGGATGGACGATGAAACCGCCAGCTGGGTCGGCCACTGTAAAGGGTTTACTTTACAACAGATTCTAATTGAGCGGAACTCCCTAACCGCTTCCGTCAGTAAGATTTCCCCTACCAGGTCAGCTGGAAACAATATTGAATTCAGTTACCAGAAGTTAAATTGTGCAGTAATGTTTCAACGTATTCAACCTTTGCTGGCAATGCTTAATAATTCACGGGTTGAAACGTGCTCTTTTCAAGACTTTGAGCTGTGTTCTTCACCCGTAATCACACCAGGATGCCATTGTGCCGTCTAGAACCTCTTGAGATGCTCGATTGGCTTAGAATATAAAATCCAGCCATAAAAGTTGATTTGTTACAGACTCTCAGGATATTTTGGTTGCTTGCTTTGGTAAGATAGAACAACTACATGATATTGAGAGTTCAATAAAACCAAGGTCCAGTCACCATGAAAGCTTGGTCACTAAGCAACAACCAAGGGACTGTTTTAATGGTCCAACAACTGCCATAAAACCCGCGCATAACACCGCAATCTGCATGATTCCTTGGACTTGCTTTACTTAACTATTTTGTCTATCTCATTCGCACTTCCTATCCGATAACACGTTAACTTGTCTCTCAAGTGTTACTTACATGCGTATTTTATTACTGGCAAGAATCTTTACAGTTTGTAATCCAATAATCGTCGCTTCTTGCAGGCCAGAGTTTACTAACAACTTGACGTGCTCAAGGTCAATCTTTGTTGATCGAAAATTTGCCCCATGGGTACCTTGTGGCAATTTACAATTACCTGTATCGTTTTGTACAAATGCCTGCGGCACACATCGGTTGGACCCACAAAAATCTGATATTTACCGAATAGGTCTGCGTATAGAAGGTAATCCAGGCCTCTACATTTTGAAACGGAGCCACAGACTAAAGCCCTTGCTCGCCGTTCCAACATGAGGTTGACACACAGCTGGCTAGCCATGACGAATAAGCGAGGATGCAGTAGGCAGATCCTTCTGCCTATTTCGACAATATTCTGGTAATTAAAATTATTCAACCACCTGCCATGCAATTATAGCTGCTGCTCAGACATCTCACCAATTTGCTGACTCTGGCGTGCCTAAAACCTAGATTAGACCTCTCTTTTGGTCCTAAAACTTGCTTGGGGATAAAGACCTTACAAACACCAGACTCTCAGGTCCTCAAAACATGGATTTGGGAATTACCGTCCGACGACGGCTATTAAGCCTTGCATTTGCCGGTATTCCTTTTGGAGGATAAATACATTTCCATTGGATAAGAAAAAAATCGTTTGAAGGACTTAATATTTAGGACCTTTCTGTTGTTGCCCCAAAATTCTGTCTGATAGATCGATACACCAAAAAGAGGGAAGTTTACTTTCTATGACCACTTAACAACAACAACAATCATTTTTTTACGGTGACACGTGGAAGCAGCAGAAATTTCATCAAATTTCCCGAGAACACGGGAATAAAGTGATGGTCCGCTGTCATTCGCTAAACGTAGTAGAGTCTGGACCGTGCCTCTATCATTGAGATAGCTGTAGTGAAAGTGAATAAAAATCCATTGACTAGGCAGCTGTGAGTCACCCGCGGGGGCACTCTGAATACATGACAGGACATTGGCTTACTAGACTAATCACAAAAACTAATAACGATGGCCGAATAGTTTGGTGAAGGGACGATACTTGAACCACATTTCAAAAAGACATAACCTGTAAACATAGACTTATAGTGATTGGGAAACGGCGCCACTTAATAGCAGATGAAACCTTATGTAAATAAACTAGTGATTGATGAGGTATCATTTATGGCACTATCTCAACGTCTGACTAGCATCATTAATCAGACGACGGCTTCTTCGTAAGTTGGAAAGCTTTGCGCGCATAAGTTGGAAAAATTCGCATCATAAAGGGTCCTAAGTCTGCAATGCTGGGACTTCGAAACTGTATTCGATTGTGGTTTTTAAAACCTGAAGAACTGTAGTTCACCGCTTCAAAATAGCTCTCCGCTTCCTGCCCAAAATAGACTTTTCTAGTTTGGGTCCTTCAGAAACCAAGAGTCGTGGAGCCAACGGTCACCATGGCCACGACGTTAATTAGGACAACTTTAGTTAGGAGAGGTGAGACACTAGCTTCCAACAAAGACTGAATCCTCTTCATGGCCACCGACCGAAGATGAGACTTAATGCGGGACTAATATCCTCAAACGTCTTGCAAACTATTTTCCAATCGGCCAACCATACTCAAACCCAGGGGTAGCCGCCTCGTGATTGGAAAAGACGGTATTTTGGCTAGAAGTTCAATGCTCTAACCACTGTGCCACGGACTTTTTGCCTTACCGATTTCAGTCGGCATATATAATGGTAGACGGGTGGGTAGAAGTAGCTTATGCAGTCCCCCTCTTATACCCCTAGTCCCAGCATATACATAATGGTAGCTGGGCGCTCACCGATACTCTACTGATGGGGTTAAATATGGCTGACTGGTGATGGATAATAAGCCAGAAACGGCCATTTTATAAATGCTTCTATTAGGCGACCGCAATCTACACCGACTGCAACAATAAGATCCCAAGAAGCTGGATGCTGGTAGACTGACCACATATTTGCCCTAGATTGCCGGTTGCGTGAGCCTCTGCCGTCGAATCAGATGGTTTGGCACTTAGAATTATTTTGATCATCGGCTTAAACAAGTACTTTATCCATCGTTCTCACTTTAGGCAAACGGACAGGATCGCCAGCCACTAGGGCCAAGCATCCGGCGGGAGTGAAAAACAAATGTCGAAAGTGGGCCAGCCCTTCACGGCGGAGGCGGATGTACAGGCATGAAAAAAACATTCAGTACATCCCATGTAAGGTCACACTGCAGGCTTGCATTTGCCCTGATTGGAGCATACGAAAGTTCGCCTCTACCGATAGGGATTACAAGATGTTTTACATAGTAACTTTACAGGCAACATCAAATGTTCTTCTTAGTGATAAATTAAATAGGTACAGTGTTTAAGAAGCGTAACCAGGAAATAGAAGGTAAATCGAAGTGGAAAGTTATGGCGTATTTATCAACTTCATTCGGCTATAAGCCAAGACCGGAGCTCTGTAGTCAATTCGGAGACCATATTCTGCTCTGTAGTCTGGATTAAATATCAAGCATCACTGCTACATGAATTGTCAAATAAAACAACCTTTTATCATAGAAATTGTTTTCATTTATCGGGTTGCGGGGCATTCTCGTACCCTTAGGCTTTGGAGCTCAATCTAAAGCTCTCGGAAGCCAGAGGGAGAAAGGGCGTTCGCCGGGAGAGGTTTATTTTTTCTGACGTTGCGGATAGCTGTCACGTTCATCCAACTTCAGAGAGTGAATTCTCTGGCTCCTGCCGGTTGATGCGGCCTGCGGTTACCACCTAGGGTTTACTAACAAAGCAGCGACTATCTGTAGTTGTCCTTTCAGTCGTGTTTATCTTCGTCGATAATAACTATCAGATATGGCAAGCTTTTGAGAAAGAGCGTTCCCCGGGAGAGGTTTATTTGATATCCGATGTTTCGGATAGTTTTCTCGTCTATCCATCTTCAGAGAGTGAATACTCTGGCTCCTGGCTCTCGGTATATGCCGCTCTTTTCTTCCGTGTGCGCAGCCTACCAATCCAGTTTGAGCCGATCTGCGTGACTCGCATCGCTAGGTCGTAACCGCACGCCACGTCAACCGGCAGGAGCCAGTGTGTTTACCCTCTGAAGATGGATAAACTAGGAAACTCTCCGAAAGGTAAGATAAGAAATAAACCTCCCCGGTGAACGCCCTTTCTCCTTCTGACTTACCACCTGGGAATCGAATTTTCACTACTAATACTGTCCTCGGAAGCATTCGCACGGCTACTGATAATATATACAGGAATGGTATGTAAAAAGGAGATGTGAGGAACGGCCATTTAGGACCTATTATCCGTCATCAGCCAACCATTCCCGACCCCAAGCTTGGAGTACCTGGGATTCAAACCCGGGATCTCTGGCCACAGGTCCGCTATTTTGCCAGTTGCGACGTACATTCCCCTATAAGGCTATAGGACATGGTCTTCGCGTCAGGTCCTTGGGCTTACACGAAAACTCTCGCAGGTAGTCGCCTGACGACTACTACTATACGCAAGAAGGGGATACCGACACAAAAGGAACGACCAGTAAAAAGCACACTGCTATAATGTGGACATATACAGCGAATATACAGAGAGAGTAACCAAAGGTAATGGAAATCACATTAGCGCAGTATACGAGTCTAGCCCTAGCTTCAAACTCACGCCATCTGCTTGTATATGTGTTAAAAAGCTAAAGCGGAAAATGCAGCAGTTTCTTAAAACCACACACACACAGTTACAGGTTTTGGTGAAAAAAGTCACGTTTTGAAGAGGAAGCACTTTTTTCTACTCACCAAAGCCTGCCATCCACTTCGACAAAGGCGACGTCTGAAAGTAGGCTGGATGCAAAGGCGCGCACCTCGACTCCTCCGGGGTTGAGAATTTCCTTCTGCAGCTTCATTATTCCGGCATAGAAAGGATCTATGAGCAATCCTAAAAAAGAGGAGAATGGCAGACTAGAAAATAGCGACATCTCACAAGTTTGAAGGAAAAGGAAAATTAATAACGGCAAGAGAACTCACTCACTTCGTACTGAGGCAAAAGAAATTGTTTTACCTTGCTGTTTATTTGCATTACTTTTGTTAAAAGTTACGCCAGATCTTGGACAGCTACTGATGGGCACTTCATTTGAGGGCATCGCTGTCCGCTTTCAAAAAGAACACTAAGTTAATGTGATCAAATCATAGCCTAGCTGGAATTAAAACCTTCTCTTGGCCTCCGTGTTATTTCCGCTTCTACTGAAATAGTTTTTTTTTCAGAAAGGCTATCAAACGACCTGAAAGAGGGCGCAAATGAGTATTTTACTTGACAATACAAATTGAATTATAACCACAGCTTGCAGCTAGCTCTCCTGCAGTTTGGTCTCGTCTGAAAGGAAACACCTGCTAGGACTTTTTCGCGATGCAAGTTAGCCGCTACACAAAGAAAACATTCCGTACACTGCTGCTTAAGAGTAAAGAAGGTCATTTACAGCCTTATGCTGTGTGACTTCATTGTGCATGAATACTAGTAGGCTTTCCAATAATGTAGGATATGATTTCTTTTAATCCCTATTAGGTTTTACATAATTGGGCCGATGGGCCTAGTTTTTCACTAGGCTCGAGTTATATTTAATATAATGAAAAATATAACATTAGCCTATCGGAACGAGCTCGCTCAAGAATAAGGGGTTTTGCATAAACTGGAAGGAAGACATCCCAAGAAATGTAATTTCAAGAAAGGGCGTCCTTTGGGAAAATAAGGGGTCTCCGCAGCGCGTGAGGATTGGGGATAAATTTGGGAACATTTTAATTTATTTGTTACAGTTCCATAGAAAAGTAAGTTACTCAAACATATTCAGGCGAATCCATCTTATTGTGTTTGAAAATGCAGCAACCACATTGGGATTTGCGGCTTAATATAGGAGTCCAGTCTGTTTTGCGGCGCCTATTTTTCTGTCTACCACGTTCCCATATTAACGTAATCACCTGATGAGAATCTATCGATGGCCTGCGTATGCTAAGCAACCGGTTTTCTGAATTACCTGATGTACCTTTTGGGAACTCTAAAAAACCATAGCCAAAGGCGGCCTGAAATGTCAGTATTCCTTCGAACCGAATGACTATGGCATGCACTTGAAAAACGACGCGACACCAATTAACGTATACTAGCCATAAAGATGTATTTAAGACGTTTCTGCGCTGCAGCGAACGATACAAACCGATTATTACAGATTGGACCTAAAACATACAAATAAGAAAATGTTATTAAGAGGATGCGACAATTTTTACCCCAATGCTTACATTCAACTCGTGCTGAATTAATGTGTGAGCTCTGAAACCCAGATAAAGTTAATTTAATTGAAAAACGTCACGTCATAGAGGGATATCTAAGTAATGGAGAGCAACATGCAAATTGCTTCGTGTAAACGAGGGCAATTCGAAATTTTCAGCCGACTGTTTTGGCATCGCAGTCGTTACCGGTTTCTTTTGAAGTGCCAACTTAACGGTCTCCAGACCTATATGCACGTTCTTTCCTTATAGTAACCTTCAGGTCTTAACTTTCCGGTTAGGGATGACTATGGGGGATATGCTTTTTTGTGAGGAATCTTATCACAACAAATAACCTCCATGACGTTTTTGTTGTAAGCTTCTAAACGCAATCGTTGTTCTTTCTTGTAATCACGAAACCTAAGTTTATTAATACCACACGGTATTTTAATTGGGTGCTTATGGTATTTCATAGGGTTACACCTGTAGGGGAATATTCAGAATTTTATGGAAGGATAAATGAATTTCAATTACAAGTAAAAGCCTTTTCAAACTTCTATCGCAATAGCACGTACTGAATCAAGGACGTGTTCGGATGTTGCACTTCACGCAATCTAACGCCATTCCATTCGTCAAACCAACGCATCTCGCAATCTGATAGGTTAAAACAACCACCGAAATATCAACTGCGTTCAGTGAGGATAGTAAAACATTTCAGTCCAAAACCCTTTACAAATTTTGCGAAATAGCCATGCAAAGAAATGAAATATGGCAAAGAAATCTTTTTGGTTTCTTCAAAATTAGAAAATATCCCCTATTTGAGGTCAGTGAAATGACGTTTGGATAAGACGGCTTCGCAATTATCCCTGTGTTATGGTATGCGTGATTCATAATAACTGCAAAACATGAAGAAAGGACTGCGTACTTGCTGAACTAAGATAAGAAAGTCGGGGAAATTTCAGTAATAAACCCTTACTAAGACATTTTAATTCTCTCCAAAGAAAGGAGTTTAATGAAGGCTATTTTGTGCCTTTCAGCATATTTTCAGAGGGGTACATTCCGCGAATAAACAAAGGATCCTTTTATCGATCAATTTGCTGGATAGTTGTTGAATAAAATAGCAGAAATTCATCTTATAAACTTTTTGGTTTACATTTTCATTAAGAGATTCAAATAATTGAAAAGACTTCACTTGGAAAAGGCATACTGATGGAAGCTAACGGTCGAGTTCCACGAAGCCGTCCAGAAACAAAGGATGCGATCGTTGGAACAAGAACTGCATAGGCTCTTTTTTGCTATCGCGTCAAATGACTGGTTAAACGAGACTACAAAAAAATTAAGCTTAAGAAACTTTTTGTTTCAGCAATTGCATCTTCTTCTTCTTAAAAGCATGATTTTGTGCACAAAGTCATGGAAAGCTGCGTAAGTTGTCTAAAGGTCTTAGAGTAAACTGTGGGCAAATGGTTGCTAAGCCTCAATATCTGTTCTCGTTCCAGGTGTCTGACCAAAAACGATGTTAATTCCAACCTACATGCGGTAATTTGTTTCGCTTAGGAGTCACTATAATTCACTGACCAGCCTGCGTCTTCTGCAATACTATTTCGGACCTTAGGCATACCAGGAAAATGATGTGCTGCTTTATATACTTTGGATATAATATAGGGTCCCCTACGAGAAAAGTGATGCCAGGGATATTAAATTTCCATCGAGAAAGTGCTATATCCTCTAGGCAGATGGAAAAAACCCTAGAAAATGATTTAATAACTATGAAAACAATACAAATGTAGGTATATTTTTGCTGTGGCAAGAGGAGAAATGTGGTAGAAAACCATACGGCACTGAAAAAATTTAACTTTTACTGAGTGGTTAATGAAAGTCAGAAACATGATTCCATACCAGAAATAAAGGAAAAAAACTGTGGCTACCAAGTCACTACAGTGTTTCTGCCTATAAAACGGCAATTATTTTCAAATCACGCATTCCGGACCAATACTGCAGGACTTTAAATTGACTTCCCAATACGTAAGGAAATGTCTACACGGCTGAATAAATTCGAGCAGCAATTCGAGGTTCTAAAACAAATCATTTTTTAAAAATCTATTTGAACGACTTAAGCCGGTCTAATCGCCCGGCAATCCGTATATTTCCCTGGGGAGAAATGAGGAGATGTTGGAGAATTCTGAGCATTTATATGGACGAACGTTGATAACTGAAGTAAGAAAGCTTGATCAGGAAATATGACAGAAAAGGTGGACATATAAGATTTTAAGACTTGTATACAAATTCGGTTTTGCGCAACGTTATTAGTCATGGTCTTACTGAAGAGGTAGAAAGTTTAGTCAGCAAAGCAGGACCAAGGATTCACCGCCGCCCTGTGTTATGGTCTCATAGACAAATTTGCCACTTTATCATACTTCTAAAGAATTAAAACTCAAATGTGAGTAACCGGCCTTTCGTATGTATTATATTAGATCACATAAGATCAGTGCCTTGACAAATTTGTGAGTTAGGATGAGATGATTTAGCAAAAGAATTCGTCAATCCGCTGTTCCGAAAGGACATAATACAAAGATTTTAAACAACCGCATGCACAAGACATAATTTAAGCGAACGTGATGAGGCAGATACTCCTTCAGTCATAAGATGCACTGAACATGTGAAAGGCGATCGCTGGGCTAGTATCGATCCCACTGAAACTGGTGCACAGGTAGTACACTTCGGAAAAAAGTGAAATTTGTTCTACGCCCTTTAACTGCAGATCACTGAGCTAAGATTCATGCCTACTATGTGTTTCCAGAGCATGGCAGAGCCGCAAAGATGCTGAGGGCTTGTTTGTTTTCACTAACAGTGAAAATCTGCGAATAAGCCCAACCCTTTGTAGACAGGCCGCAGGTATAACTCTATGCCAAAGTCGAACGTACAGCACAACTTTTCCAGGCCACTGTAACTGGATATTGCTGATCGATGAACATCAGTTAAACAACGACTGCCCATTTTCTCAACATGCGTCTAGGGGGCGAGCCTCATGTACAGATCAAAGACTGCATCGTAAACATCTTTTTCCGGGAACAATAAAGTTGGCCGAAGTCCTTAAATAGCCCTAGCTCCATGATTCTGTCTTACGAAAGCGGTGTTAATAGTGGTTGGGTCATATCGCAGGAAAGAAGAAAACTGAAGGTAGAACGTAGAAATGTAGAAAATGATAGGAAATAATAATTTAAATGACCAAAACTTCGCGGGCGACAATTACAATGGAAAAGACAACCAATATGAAACAAGAACTTTGCCAAAGTGTGTGCAAATAGGCGGGTAAGTAAATCGAAATTCATAGATAAAAATAAAACAATTAAATACATGCTTCTTCCCCATTCTTAAAACTCACAATAGCCTCTAAGGCATTTAAACATATTGTTGTACGATAAACCGTAAAGCAACCGTATGTCTCTTAAAAAATTAAATTGAGTAAAAAATTAGGCTATCTGAAACTATAACTAAAACTAAACTAATGAACTGAACAATAAACTAAAATACATACTATAGCTGAGATTAATAAAACTAAAATTAACCGCAGGAATCTAAAGATTTCCGAGTTCTGGGGTGCAGTATTAAGCATGAGTACGCCAACCAAATTGCAAAAAATACATTACACTACATACGGCCTTTGTCTTCTTTAAAATATGTTTATATATGTTTAAAGACAACGGGTGACTTATCAATTACCTTTTTTTCGAAACGTGACGTATTGCCGTGACATAGCAACTTCAGCGTTATTTGGAAAATGGGAAAAGCCCATAACTCTTGCGGTCAGAACATTGGAGTAAAAAGGTGCAAAGTTAAAGGTTTCTTACATATGCCTGAAGCATGGCAAACGATGTCCACTATTTTAGCTTTAATCATATGTTACGATACAAAGTGAAGGCCAGTGTCCTTTTTCAGGAAGAATGCCATATTTTGTACTGAAGATCGAAATCCGCAAAAATGATATATTCGGGGATAGGAAATACGGAAAGTACTCTATAGCAGAGGTCATAGAAAACAGGAATACCTAAGCTACTTGTACGGTAAAAACACGAGAACAGCGGGTGCTTCTGTAGTATTTGATACATCAAGAAAGAGCCAAGAGATTATAGTTTAATTTTAG
>UYRU01041896.1:1820-16027 GCA_900617775.1 Dibothriocephalus latus | reverse complement strand
TGTAAAGGGATTCCGTAACGGCCAGTGCCAATGGCATACCAATCACATGAATCACGATGCCTGTCATGATGAGGGAGAGTCCTACAATTTCCGTGGTGTATTGAATACAGGCAATGATGCAAGCCAACAGTGCGTATGCGAGGACTAAAAAGATGAAGCCAACTAACGCCAGACGTCTATCCTCAATCCGTTTGGATAAGAAATGAAGGATGAAGCACATAATTATGAGAACTCCACTGGCAGCGAGATATACATAGCTGACCTTCACCTCATCCCAGTTGAAGTGAAGATTGACCACAGGCGAGAGAACTGTTTCCAAACTCATCACGCAAAAGTAGGTCGAAAATACCATAACAAACATTGAGAGAACAGGGTATGTTCGATAAACTTTTATTTTTTTGCACTCGTTTTCGCAGCATCCTTTCGATTTGCGCAGCTTTGTCTTGTCATTGGGAACTACTTCTGGCTTTTGTTGTTTTCCATCAAAGCCCTCATGTAGAGGTTTCTTCACAATGGGATAAAATAAAATGACCAGTATGGTGTGGAGACACCAGAGACAAGCCATCAGCAGTCCAGGTCCATTGTATACGCTGAGTGTAAAATCGCCGATCGTCCAGTGGAGTTTGTGCATCAGAAGTGTGCAAGCTGGACCAAACACTAGACCGATCTGTTTAAACACATAGGTCACAGCCACGTAGGGCGTCCTCT
Source organism: Dibothriocephalus latus (assembly GCA_900617775.1). Classification (NCBI taxonomy): domain Eukaryota; kingdom Metazoa; phylum Platyhelminthes; class Cestoda; order Diphyllobothriidea; family Diphyllobothriidae; genus Dibothriocephalus; species Dibothriocephalus latus. The sequence continues at coordinate 15,319 of UYRU01041896.1, read as the reverse complement.
CTTTAACCGTGGTGGTTCTGGCCAGGTCGGCGTACATTGGTGTGTCGCAACTTCCGCCAATACCCGATATGAATCTTCCCACCAAAACCACCCAAGGCTGTTGGGCAATCAGATAGGCTAGGTTACCCAGAATTTCTATCAAATTCGCAAGCACAACCAAATACCTTGTCTGAACTCCACGGTGGGCGGCATAACCGTAGAGTGGTGTGAACAGAAGCACGGAGAGACTGAAGGCAGCCATTGTAGCACCATAGAATTTTTTTGCTGTGTCCTCACTCCAGTATGTGATAAAGTAAAGCCACATTGTGGGAAGAACGATTGCGCGTTCAATGTTCGTAAATAATCCCCAGAGCGCAGTTAGGACAGTTATGGCATACTTTTTTGGTACCTTCTTTGAAGGACAACAACCTGGGCAACTTGTCATGCATGGTCCATCATGGTCCGCCATGTACTTTTCGTCTTCCGACATCCTGATCTAAAACTGTTGTCTGCGGAGTTGTGGTAATGAGCCGTAACTTTGAATGAACGCCGGAAGTGCCGGTGCAAAAGGAATTGTTCCAACTCGCACCCATGCGCGCTATTGCACCTTGCGTGTGCTAATCGATTACGTGTTGCTCAAATGGCCTGCACGGTGAGAAACAACAGCTTGCAACCAATGCAGTGAGCTGATGGGTCTCAGCAAGTGTTCACAGACTCTCGTGATTGGTCTTACATGTGGTTGACCTTTCATTCGCATCGCCTACAGAACTGACGGGCACCTTCTCAATAGCCGGTGTGTGCAGGTTTCAAGACCTGTGCCTACGACAACAATCCACGTTTTGTCAGTCGCGGACTACTCCGCCCCCAAAACCGCGACGGAATAGGACATGCAGCGGAACGTAAATCAATTCGCTGCCGGCTGCCCCAATTTCGGACTAAAAATGAACACGCACAAAAGTGTGGTCAACCATCACCTGACGTGGATCACAATACTCCTCACATCAATCTCAACGACACCCAACTGCAAACTGTGCAGATTTTCGCTAATCTTGGACGCACACTCTTATGCAACACAGAAGTCTACGAGGTTGCGCACCGGATCGGAAACGCCAGCCAGGCGTTCGCCCGGCTAGAGCCTTCGTGTGGAATTGTGTCAGCTTGCAACTGGGTAACAAGTTGAAAATGCCTGACGTCGTCATTTTTTACGGCACTCCAGTACGGAGTAGAGACCTGAACCATGTACGCAAACTGCAACCGCAAGGCAAATCCCCTTCATTTCAGCTGCCTCAGCAGAGTACTGAAACTGAGATGGCAGGATAAAATCCGAGACATGGAAGTCGTGGACTGAAACCGAATCCTTAGCATCCATGCCAGCTGAGGAAAATGCAATTGTAATGGGGCGGCCACATGGTGAGGACGGACGAAGAGAGATTATCCCAAGGATTCTTCTACGGAGATATCGCAACCGGGTGCTCGTCGAAAAAAATGTGTATGCCTACATTTCAGGGAATTCAAACAACTGTTAAAACGTCCCCATTTTTACTTTGATTTAACCTTCGAGAAAGGTAATGTAAGCAGATATTCGACAACAGAATATCAAATAATAAACGCTTCCTAAAGGGATTACTTTTTATATTAAGTTCATAATTAATCCTAAGAGGATTAATTCGTCACTTTTGTTGTGGACGTTCATTTTACTCGGTAATGTGTTTGCATGTTTGGCCAACGCATGCAGTGCACGTCGTCGAACTCTACGATCGAACTTTTTGGTTGATGGTTCACATAGATACAGGAGTACAGGCCTCCAGGGGAAAGGAACACTTCCAGAGGGTTTATAACAAAGTGCTGCATGTTCGAACTAACAACATGTTGAAATATTTTGACATGACGCAGAGAAACTTGGTTTGATTTGGAAACTAAGTCCTCGAAAGGACTTACTACCTTAAACTGATAACTGAGTTCAACTTGCTTTCAAAATAAAGGTGATTGCAGTTCTTGATCAGTTCAATCGAAATACATGAATGATCTACGATCTATCGGTTTGCATTTCATAATTCATCGAAAGTTAGTTGAAATTCCTCACTTAACAACCTGGCAGTAAATTGCGGCAGGGTCGAAATTTGAATAAGTTAACAATTGGAAGTTTTTCTCGGACGAGTACTCATCAGACAGTTAATTTGGTGTGCATATACATGATATGACGTACCTTATGCAAAGTGTCGAAATTTATGAAAGCTTGATAATTACTCGCATATGGGCCTTAACGCATCTGCGAAAACTGGCAAATAGTAATGAACCACCTGAAACGGATTTAAAACTGAAAGGAAATAGGAAAATTACTGTTAGTTTGTTTAGAAATGTGAACCTTTTGTATAAAGCCTCAAGTTCACAAAATTTGAAAATTCCCTGTAGTTGTTACCAATAAATTACGTCAATTTGCCAGGAAAATCTTAGAAATATTATTTTGTGTATGGTAGAGAAAACGCCTTTCAGCAAATTTCTTTATACTTATTTCCGTTGGTAGATTGCATTATATTTAAAGTGGCTCTTGGGAGTCCGGTGAGTATTTAAAAATTTTCCCTCTTTTAAATATTTTTCTGATTTAGATTTTATTCTCTGTGTTTTCAAAACCTTCAACATGAGGTATTTTCTACATGTTTTTTTATCGAAACAGTAAGCATTTGGCTATTCTTTCCAGGAATATGATCATTTGGGTCGTATTTGAAGACTCACCCATACACGGAAAGCCATTGCCGAGAAAAATGACCGCCCACAACAAAAGTTCGATTAAAAAGTCTAGGATTAATTACACATGTGCCACCCCCTCCCACCCCCATTTACGCGTAGCCAACGTTTTCTGCTTTCTCATTTTCTCTGACGATGACTTCTTGTGCGGAGCCGAAAGCTAAGAAGGATAAAATTGCCGTTCCAGAGATCGCGTCTTCTTCTTCTTTATGCAAATATTTTGCGAAAACTGTTAATCCTCCGGTTGTGCCGTTTCGTAATTACGCAGTAGAGGAAACTATGTTGCACAAAAATATGTCTCCATATGCTTAAAGGTAAACGAGATTGTTTTCGGTGTCCATCTTCACGGTAAATTTTACATACTTCCATTTGCGTTTTCAAATTTCTGTGCGTTAAATCAAAAAACGAACAGACAAGTTCAATGACGATGTTTTTAACAAAAGACCTCAAAAACGGGCAAAAAATGTTTCAATCTACATTAATTCTTTTTCCCCGAGAACAGTGTATTGCTTGCAGTCGCTTCCATTTGACTTTCATTAACTTAACGTCAGATTTTCTGTGTCCAAATGGATTTATTTAAAGTGCTCTTAGTGCTCATTCATAGCACAACATATAGACATAAAATGTTCTGTTTTGTCATATTTTATAGCATAGAAAATATCTTGGATAGCCGACGTTCTCCGATTTCATGAAAATCCTACCGATTTACCTTCAGTATAGTGTCTGAACATGCAGATTTTTTTAGTAAAAGGTTTCCTGAGAACCAGATACACTCGACAGATCAAAATAACAAGACCGAATGTATGTTAAACTACCAACTCGACTTCCGGTTATGAGTTAGGTTACTTACAGTGCATATTAGCGTAATGACTAAATAGTTTACTTCCGCATTAAGAGGTCTTACTGGCTATGAAACAGAAAACCGTTTACATGTATGCGGTAGCACCAGTAAGTGACAACCCTAGCTAAGGAGGGTAATTGCCCTCCTTTTGGTTGCTGCTTCTTATCTCTGAACATGGACTCCTGTAGGAGTTCGAAAGCTCAGGACAATAAACTAATTAATCCGTAGCTTGACAAGTCTTCTTCCTTAGCCATGCAGATACCTGGAACGCGAACCTTTTCCTTTATTCGGGATACTCTATATTTGGTATAATAAGTGATTAATAATGATGTCTCTTCTTTACGAGAAGGCTTTATTGCAAATTCAATTTCGCAGGGCATCGATCCTGAGTAAAACAATGACCTCCAAGTCACAACGAGACCTACATGTTCCGTAACCACATCAGTGAAGTCCACATAAGCATACTTCGTATATTCACTCAATGGTTGAGAGATGTCGAAAGACCCTGATTTGAATCCCGCTCATGCAATAGATTTGGCTAGCTAGTTATGCTGATTAAGACAGAATTACTTACCTTGACCACCTTTGTCCACTTTGTTACTCTTCCAGGCATTTATAACTCTGCAAAAAGCATAAAGGCGTGACCGCTGAAAGGGAAGGTTTACTTTCCGGACTTGCATATGAGCCGAGCGCCAAGGCCTATGAGGGATCAATGACAAGTAACCAATTTTATATTCAAACAATGGGGAGCGGAGTGGGAAGAAAAGAAGTTTTTGCGATTGGCTGTGTCTATGTACGTGACGAGAATGGGGGCGGGCCATGTGGCTACGTAAAAAAAGGCATGGAATTTCAGAGGGCGTATATAAATGTATCTGTTGATTAAGTTGTTCTACGCCACCGAGGCCGACGGCAGTTCCCACCCTGTTTTATGTTTGGCGTGCACCATTATTTTCCTGTTGTATTCGTGGGCGTACTAGAGGGTGGAAGTAACGACTTAAGACCGCGGATCTGCCCTCCACACCGCTCTATTTTCTCTAGTTTCACGAAATGCGTCGTCATCCGGTCTGAATTGCATGATCGCGAGAAAATTGGGCTACGTTTGAATACGGGCAAGATAACTGGATGTCAGTTTAAAAAAAGATGATGATGCAACAAAATATTTGTTTAAAGATAATCAGGAGAGAGGGACAAATCTTTAAGTGCAGATTCATCTGAGATGGTGCATAGAGTGGATACTGTAAATATACGCTATATTAAAATGCAAAATTATTCGATATCCAATTATAATATTGCCTTCATCAGACGGGGAAATGTCTGAGACCAAGGTGTATTTATGCTGACGTTTCAAAAGAATTCTCGTTTCCATCGTCACAGCGTAGTGTCGAGTGAGTGTGTCTAACCGCTAGCTGTGCCGGATGCCCGTGTGTCGATCGATTGTGCCGATCGAGTACTGGTGGCTGTTTGGATTGTTCGCGCCCTCACGGGCGCCTCCATGAGTCGTTTGTGTGCCTCCTGAGCGTCTCCACCTTTTTCGCTCGCGGCTACCGGAGATGATGAAAGCAATATACGCTATATTTTGTATAACAAATAACTGATGATAATCTGCCTTCTTTGCGAGAAGTTTTTCCTAAAGGTTGTACTGAAAACGCAAATTCGCAGGGCAACGAACCTGAGTAAAAAAAATTAGCCCTAAGTCAGACGGGAACTACGTGTTTCATAGTCAGATCAGCGAACGCCACTTTAGCGTAACTCCTATACCCGATCCAGACCGGCAGAACAACAGGCGCGTGGATCAACGGTTGTGAGATAGCGAAAGGCGCCGGTTTAAATCCACGTCGTGCACCCATTGCGATAGATGCGGCTAGATGACGATGTCTAGTAACTCAAAACTAGTTACCCGAACCGTCTTTGCCCTTCTCGTCACTCCTCCAGGCATTCTGATCTCCGCGAAATGCATAAAGGCGTGATCACTCGAACGGGAGGTTTACTAGCCTGGCATTTCGGACTTTAACAGGAGCCCAGTGCCAAGGCCTATGAGCGATAAAAACCGACCGAACAAGTTGTTAGTCAAATAATGAGGAGCGGGGTGTGGAAACAATAAGTTTTCGCGCTTAACTGTGTCCATTTCGCCTACCTCATAGCGGCCTAACCACAGAGTGACGGCCCACGCCCTTGGCTTGGAATGGGGGTGTGCCACGTGGCTATGTAATAATAGCACGTGATAGCGGGGGCGTATATCAACGTATCTGTTGTGTGATTTGATGTCCGAAACCGAGGCCTCTGGCAGCTCCCGCCCTGTCTTATAATTGACGCGCACAATTATTCCCCTGCTGAATTCGTGAGCATACAATGGGGTGGAAGTAATGACTTAAGACAGTGGACCTTCCCTCCCCACCGCTCCCTTGTTTGCTATTTTTTTCGCGGAAATAATCGCTGTCCGGTCTGACGTGCATAATAGCGGGAACAGTCACGGCACGGGATTTCATAAACTTGACTCGACTGCTAGACTGCCTCCAGTCGATCCTTCATCTGTATTACTCTGGTACACATGGTAGTTGCCGAGCGATTGGCGATACCCACGCCGATCTTTACTTCATTTCTTTTCGTCGCTTTTGATAAGTTTTTAGATAGGGTGCGCGTACGGATACAGGGGTTGATGACGTTCCTTGTGTGATCCCTTCCCGCAAATTTGTTCCGAAGGTGCTGTAGTTTTTTGCCATTGCTCTCTCTGTGCATCCTCGTTTCTTGACGTTATGCTGTTGTAACACAGAATGCGTAAAAAGACGAAATACCGTCGCTTGAAAATATGTTCGACCAGCTCGATTTATTGTCCGAGTTGGCAGTTCTTTGAGATAGGGAATGTCCTCAAACTACAGAGCGATTAGTTATTCCTCTCATTCAGGGTTCTTAAGGGCAACTATGGAAATGTGTTAACTAGGTCTCGCAGGCGGAATCACGAGATGGCATGCAATAACCGATGAAAGCTATGACTTTTCAGAAAGGATATTTATTCTGGCCCCAATATTAGCTAATACCCGATAATTTACAGTCAATTGTCTATCATGTGAAATGTCATGAACGTAGCTAAATATCAGCCCATGCTGCATACTCCAAAGTCTTACAGCATCAAAAGAATAAGTTTCTTAAAAAGAAGACATATTGCGGTTAGGAAGTTAATATTACGCTGCTTAGACATATCAACATTTAAGAAAAACGGATGATTCCCAAAACCTAAAAGTAGGTTAAGCTAAGTAAAATTAAGTTTTAAATGAACTAACAGCCCGCTCACGCACAAAACTAAGTGAATAAAGCAGAAAAAAAGTAGAATAATTGCTCAAAGTATTCCTTTTGCGAATTCGTTGAGGACGCATTCTCCCATAGTATGCGCATTGTAAGGTACGGCCGCCATCAAACAACCCAACGTTTGAGTATATTCCAACAGGATTTTACGAGAACCGCCTGTTTTTTCTTCCGCTTATACATTAGTTGAGATGCGCTGGACTAAAGCAAACAGAATTCTGCTTGACTGCACCGAGGAGTGTGTCACAGAAATAAGACATTGCACAATCTCACAAATGGATATTACCTTACATTTCAATAGAATTTTCGGGCGCAACCGGAAATGTAACATTTCGTGTACATTCAGAAAAATGTCCTTATTATTATCACTTTTATTATTTCGGGTGTTTTATTAAGAAGAGATTAAGATCGTGCTTAAAATAGTAACGAGCACTATACGAACACTTTCCGTGTTTTCAGTCGATCGTCCATAAATACGAATCCTGTTTTCCGTGTTTTTCAAATCCTTTAAACAAAATATTACTTAAAAGCCTTCATCTTAATGGTGAGCTTTTAGATACATATTTCTAGTGCAGCTGGCCGTTTGTTGAAGAAGTTTTAAACTCGCTTAAGGTTGTTCACTATCATTCGCCAGTTATCTTATATGCATTAAGGCCCGTATGCCAGTAATTATCAAGCTTTCGTAAAGTTCGACACTTTGCATCAGATAGATCACATACTGCATATGTAAACCAATATAAGTCTGCGATGAGTACTCGTTCGAGAACAGCTTCCAATCATTAACGTATTGAAATTTTGACACTGCCGCAAATGACTGCCAGGTCATTAAGTGAAAAATAATTTATTTTATTTCATTTATTTCAAATAATTTTTGAAGTACTGGACTGATTGAACTGATTGAGAACTGTAGTCAACCTTATAAGGGAAGTAAGGAAAACTCAGTTATCATTTTAAAGTAGTTCTTTCGACCACACATGCAGTTTTCAAATCAAATTAGGTTTCTCCACATCATGTTACAAGGTTTCAACATGTTGTTAGTTCAAACTTGAAGCATTTTTTTATAAACACTGAAATTATTCCCTTCTCCTGGCGGCCTATGCACGTGAAAAGTCAATTGAAGATTTTGGCGGTGGAGTTCAGTGTCGGTCATCGCGTGCTTTAGCCAAAGGTGTAAACGCATTGCCGAGAAAAATTAATGTTCACAACAAAGGTGATGAGTTAATCTGCCTAAGTTAAATTACGAACTTACTTTAAATGTAACCCTTCTAAAAGGCGGTTTAATGAGATATTCCGTCGTCGAATATCTGCGTAGTTTAAAGTTTTCGAAGTTTAAGTCAAATTAAATGGGAGAGTTTTAACGGTGCTTTGATTTCCTTGAAATTTGGCGGTACAAATATTGTTGACAAGGAATGAGCTTACTTTTCTCTTTATATGGAAGCAGTTATCGCAATATTTGCCTTTTTTGTCTCGTTCTAAGACAGAAAATGCACAGCAAAGTTGCAAAGTATAAGTATTCGCGAATACTGCTTATCTGATACCCTTTTCTTTGCAAGTTTCCGTATTCCTGTGTAGACAACTTTAAATAGAAGGTTTTTAGACATCAGTCTCGTACGGCTTGACAGAAGATAGTTACGGCGTGTCCTCAATTTCCATATGAATATGCTTGTATACGAACTGAATTATCGGTGTGTTAAAGCAACCTACAGTCGCACAAATTTTTAACTGGATTTTATGGCACACTACCTAAGGGCTTTGAAAATCAACATTTTTTAAACGAAAGTCGTCCTTGTTTTCCCGAAAACCATGCAATTTCTCTTAGTTGCATTTGCCGAATTTCATGGAGTCGAAACTTAATTTTCCCTTCACTATAGTGATACACCTAAAACATTGCTGTCTTCTATAAATGTTCTTTTAGAATATAATATACGAAGACAAGCGTTTTGATCCGTTGTGTTTACCAGCGCAGGAAGTCCTTAGATACCAAGAAACTCGAGGCGTTCGGCGGAATTGTAACCCGCATAGTAGAGTAGGCATTTAACGGAAGCCAACATTCTAACCACTTGAACTACAAACGCCGTCGTAGCTCAAGTGGTTAGAAATTGGCTTCCGGTGAAGGCCTTCTCTACAATTCGGCTTAAAATCCCACCGAACGCCTCGAGTTTTTTTTTCACAATTGGGTCAACTCAAATGAGGCATATCTGTCAAACCTCCTACTATCAGGAAGCGTTTGATCCTACCCAATTTTGGCTTTTTTCTTCAATACACTGATCTGAATTTAACTATTTTTTTACTGAGCAGATTTTCGCGTCTCAAATACATTCAATTGAAATATGGCGGCTTATAATATTTGTTAAACTACCCCCTAAACTTTCGATCTTGACATTTCACTAGTAAGATTATCCGCTATCTACTACTATCTATCTATTGATGAGACCGGGTTCCAGCTTTCATCACAATTTGGTTTAGCAAATACTCGTGTTTAGTGTACTTAAAAATCTTATAAATTTATTAAGTTTGCCCAAAATGTTAAATTTCTCCAAACTGGACATATTTGTTTGGACAGTTTAATAACCATGGTGATGTGAAATCGTTTTTTAGTTAAAATTTTATTTCCGTTGACTTTTTGACTTCTGCATTATGTACTTAGCTGTTTACTCGAATATCCCAAAAATTGGAGATATTAACCTTTTTTACTAGCAAGTAAGTTCAGCTTGTTGGCTCTGCCAGGGAATATTATAGGTTAATTCGGATAATGACTATATGGCCTAATACGTATATCAAATTTTGAATTCACTAAATCTGCCGGCAGCATAGTCAACCTAGACAATTGCATTGTGTTTCCTAGCGGTCGTATTAGACTTTTTAAATACCGTGTCTGACATAGCTCATGAAGTGACATGAATGTAACAAAACAAATCGTTACAACGCTCGCACTACCTGTCTTGCACCCTAAAAGGTTTCTGTGTGCCAGCGGAATAAACTGTCTTCTGTGGGTGATACTGTTTTATTGCTCATTCATTATTTACTTATCGTTTATTTCTAAATCTTTTTTCACCTAAAACCATGAAGCGGATAATTGACATGGGAAATGTCTCTTAATTAAGGCCATATATAACAGAGGAACGCACATGAATGTGCATGAATGTGCATGAAGTGAAAAAAATTAGTTGAAAATGATAGCAAATACAAAATCGCAGCTCATTGCTGATTGCCTTTCCTGGATGTCCAGGTGTCGAGGCATGAAGGTGCAGCCCTAAATACATGTGTTTTTCGAAAAGTGTTCAGCACAGGAAAAGTCCTTCACTACAACAGTGACCACTTCCTGTCGCATAAACGTACTTGCATCCGGATACCCTCTCGGTAGCACACAGGCTGATAAGCTGTGAGAACCTAAGTCCTTATGGTAACTTTTTCTCAGCAATGGATACCCTCGGAGTTTAGCCAACAAATACTTGTATCGAAGGCACAATTAGACCGACGGGAGTCGTAAACGAATAGCCGAAATCCTCGGTGCTCTGCCCTACGTGAGTGACGTCCCCGAGGCCACGGAGCTCATACTAAGACTCCTAAATGTGGACCTTGGTCATATGCTGGAAGTTACCATCCGGTGCCTATTCATGCAACCTAAAGGGCGGCTACCACCTAAAGACACGTCAGAAACTGTTTACCTTGTAAAGTTCCTAGGTTGTCCGGCGAATCCCTGCGACAGGACTGACAAACGACTCAAGTTGCGCATGCATATGGACAGTGTGGCCGTAAAGGGAAAATATGTATGGTCACATGTCATCATGCACAGCTTCAAAATTATTTACCACTTCTGCTTCGAAAGTACAGAAGTTATTGGCCGAGCAGAAAGCAAGATGGCAAGAGAGGTAATCAAGACCTGACAGTCGGGTGTCAGTCTTGTTATCCGTACGATAGATCCACAAGCGCCGTACAAGGCCATCAGATACCACTTAGGCATCGGGGACAACAGACCCTGGCGGACCTATCAGGAGAAATCAAAAAATGGGCCTATTCAAAGTATATATTTGCCATTTTCTCTATCTCCGGTGATGCGCTCAGGGGTGAATGTGAAACGTCTGACGATGATTAAGCCACCCTCCCCAGAGAATACCTTACCTTTCTTTTCCGCGTGTGTTTATATGTTGAATATATGAGAATTAGTGCATTTGGAGATGATATAATGAAAAAGAGAGATTTGTCAGAAAAATCGAGGTGTACTCGTGAATCTTAAAGTTTGTGACACCAACCCGCGGTCAGGCGAACTGAAAAATTTCTCAGAGACTAGAGACAACCACAAACTTCCGACTCCAGTGGAGAACTAGGGCCGCGGAAATTCTACTCACTTCCCTACATGCAGGTCAGTTCCGAAACGATCCCTCGATTATGTAGCCAGTTTGGCATTTCTGTTGCCCCCAAACTGACGTCGTCCTTACCCGCAACACTATCCAGGGTGAAAGACTCCATACTCAGAGAACGACAGGCCAACGGCATATACTGCATTCCGTGTGCTACCTATTCTTCTACTTATGTTGGTCATACGGGCCGACGAACGAACATAAGTTAGCCATCCGCCGACGTGACCCCTCGTCACTCCTGCTTCCGCACGCCCTTGAATGTGACCGCCAATTAAATTGGAAGGGAGTTGAAGTGGTTGTCATGGTCAACATCAAACAGGCATGACAACTTCTGAAGGTCTGGCAATCTAGCGCGACCAGCATTCACCGTCACGTACATCTGGATGCTCATTACGCGAGCCTGCATGCCCGGTTCACTGACTCACGCTCACGACCTAAACCAGACGACTAATTTGTGCTGGATCATGTTGAATCTTACTTAAGCGTCACCCCTTACCCTGGAAACGGTCAACGACGGCTAAAAACCCGGAACACTTCTCAACTCACTGCATTGACCGCTTGAGCCTACCCACAACGACGACGGCTACATCTGCGGTCTGCCGCCGCATTGAATCGCAATCCCCTCCCCCTCCTAAATAGAAAGCTGTAGCAGTCCTCAACCCCTCCCCGATTCAAGTTCTATCGTAATCATGTGTCCACCGTCTCCCTGAAAACATTGGTTGCCAGTCTGGCCGTGTCTGTCCTTTTGCGCCAACGGTTTAAGATGGCAATCTCACTTTCTCCTTTGTTCAAATCGTCTGACGACAGTTTGGTGTCACCTACTTGACAATTCACAAGTACACCTTGATTTTTCCGATGAGCCTTTGTTCTCCTCCACGTGTCCATATAAATATACAGAAAATGACAAAACCTAATGCACACCATGCTGTTCAGTTGAATTTATTCTACGGCATTTTATGAATGACGTCACCTACTGATAGTTCAATATTATGCCATTGGTTTGTGACCATTCATAGGATACACTTCCAATAACCACCGGTAGTTTCCCATCTGCATGTACTCCCCGGCAAATACTTACTGTCTGGTCTGAATTCAGCAAATATTTAAATGAAATTATGGTTATATTATTTTAACTCTTACATTTATAACAAATTGCAGACCCGCCTTCACGAACACAAACGGACAGCTGGGAGACTAGACCCAAACTCTCAACTTGCAGCACGATTCGCAGAGACTGGCCATGACTTCGATCTTCAAGGAGAAACCGTCATAGGCCGAGGAAGCTCAAAAGCCGAAAGGCTGATGCTTGAGGCATGGCACTCAGATGCCAACTCCATCAACAAGCATCTAGACCTCCCCGCGGCCTACAAAGTCTTGCGCCATTATGACAGCGAAGGACTAAACAATACCAAAACGAACGTAAGGATTGCAAACGAAGAAGATCCCACGACAAGCCGCCCAGAAGAGGAGGCAGAGTTACCAGTACCCTCTACGGGTGACAAGGCGCAACACTAATTGCTGTTGATGACCCCTTGCTCCACGGACAGATAATTAGCGTACACCACTATACTTGCCCTCCTCTCCCATCCCTTTTGATAGCTTTTTCTAACGCCTTGACAACCTGATTAATTCTGACAGTTGATTGGCCTATGGCCACTATAGTAACCCTCGTTTTGTTGCTACTTCTCACCTCTGAAGCTGGACTCCTTCAAGAGTTCGAAAGCTCAGGACAATAAATCAATGGATCTGGTGCTCAACACGTCTTCTTCCTTATCCATACAGTTACAACTGTTAATATTATTAATAAAATTACTACTATACAAGAAACCAGTGAAGTACGAGATTACAGAACAACGAAACTTGTTATCCAACGGTCTGTAAGGCGAGGACGTTAGCTCACACATTAAAAGACGTGCTCGCCTCACTGATCAATATAGAACCCCCAAAGTCTTTCTCGATATTCTTCCAAACATTTACAACGCTGCAAAAGGTATAAAGGTGCCGCCACTCGAATGGTTGTCCTATTAACCTGAGCTTTCGGTTTTGAAAAGCGGCCCAACGTCAGGGCCTTTGAGACAAATGTGAAAAATTTTGTAGTCAGACGATGAGGGAGGGGTGTGGGAAAGGGAACTTTCCACGATTAGGCTAGGTCCACGCCATTTACCTCGCCGTGGTCTCACCGCGTGCTGACGGCGCGCGTCCTAAACGAGGAACAGGGACGTGCTACTTGTCCACGTGATAATATCACGTGATAGCAGTGACTTATAGCAACG
>UYRU01041895.1:7848-19255 GCA_900617775.1 Dibothriocephalus latus | reverse complement strand
AGCGAGCGTTGGCCATGCCAGGCGCGGCATTTGCAGATGGTTCTTCTGCGTACACAAGACCGGCTTCCTCAACCTGATAGCGGTCGCTTCTGTTGTTGCTAGCAGACTCTAATCCAGGAACTTGGGGTAGTTTAGTGGAACATTATAAATCACCTGGATGGCTTCGTTAGGGTCAACATGATGTCCGGAATCAACAATTTGGGCAAGAATGGCGCTATCTATACTCCTGACTTCACCTTTTCTCAGCCATGCTGGGAAGCGTTGCCTTAGTCTTTTGAATAGGCGCCAACTCATGCGATTGATATAATCTGTAAATACACATGGGGTGGTCTGAGCTGACAGCCTATCCTTACCTTTCCCGTGCAAAACCGAGTTGGTTGAGAATAGTACCCGAACTTGCGCTGCTGGTAATGTTCGTGACACGACCTGATCACGGCACTTTCTTAGGAATTCATTTGCAACATCCCTTTGTGAGGGGACTTTGACAAATACGTTTTCTTTTCCGCAGTAAAGGTGGTGGATTTTATTTGTCTCGCAACTAGATTCTATGTTATGAATATATCACGATACTTGTTCTCGCGAAGCAGGTTATGGATTTTCTTAAGCTTTTACTCAATACGGTTTACCGAGCAAATTGCTCTAGCCAGGCAGTGGACTAGACTGCGCTTCTGTTGGATGGGTAAGCAACTGCTAATGGTCGTATATTGTCCAGACCAAGTTTTCTTTCGATAAACAGTCCTTTGGAGGCTATCATCAGGCCTTCGACTTCGGAGGAGGTTCAATAAATGAAATGAACCTGCCGTTTCCACCTCCAACGTGAACTTAATGGATGAATTAGCAATTTTACAAATTCCTCTCGTGATACTTACAACATCCTAATTAGATCCTCTTTGTTAATGTCGCCCTACGCAAAGGCGACTCATTTCATAGCTACTCTAGCAAGCTATACACGCCGAGAAGTCTCGTCAATAATATAGGAGGTCACCTATCAGTTTTTTTAAATATATAAATAGTTAGGGGCGTTTGGCAGATTTGTTTTCTTTAGTTGACTCACTTGTGAAAAAACTCGCGGCCTCGGTGGGAGTCGAACATACACAGTAGAGAAGGCTTTTGCGCAGACAATGCTTTACCATTGAGCTAAGAGGCTCACCATACGCCGAGAATGAAATCACCCCTGGATTGATTTTACCCGCCCAACGTACTGCTTGTATGGAATCCAACATTACGGAAGAGCAAGCTGACTGTTCAGGCAGGATTTCCTAAGCAATCATCTAGAATATACCGGAATGACTACTAGGCTTATTTTACAAATGGGTCAACTAAATTAAGCAAATCTGCCAAACCCCCAAACAATTAACTGACTCTAGTAGTCATTCTAGATGATTGCTTAGGAAATCCTGCCTGAGCAGTCAGCTTGCTGTTCCGTAATGGTGCATTCCATAGAAGCAGTAAGTTGGGCGGGTGAAATCGATCCAAGTGGGATTACATTCCCGGCACACGGTGAGCCTCGTAGCTCAATGGCTGAGCGTTGGCTGCACAAAAGCCTTCTGTGCTGTGTGGATTCAACTCCTACCGAGGCCGTGAGTTTTCCACAATTGGGTCAACTAAATATAGAGATAGATTCAGCTTTTTACTTTTTTCAGATATTAATTTCTAGCTCGGAGTAGGTCCGTATATTCGAGGGTCTACAGGTTAAGACCGAAGTGTGGTATGCATATTTGGACAAAGGTCCATCAGTCACTGTGGGATTACCACGTAATACCCGCAAGCTGCCATGAGATATTCAGAAGTATAATCTGCGTAGTTATTGATAATACTGGCTGCAAAAGTACTAGCTAAATCACCAGGCACCTGTTTAACCCGTATTCTGCCACTGCCTCACACAGCTGCGACCTGGGAACCCACTGATGAGATGTACCCGTCACAGCAGTGGTAGAATACCGTCAACAGACCTGTCTGGGTTTTTAGCTAGTATCTGTGCTGGCCATATTATCAATTATTACGTAAGTTATATAGATAGTGCAGTCTTCAGACTTAAAATACAAACGGAAATGTTAGTTAGGTTTATATGAACTAAAACATGCATAAATTTTGACTTAGAACCACTGTCGCGCAAAATTATGTGAAGACGAGGTTGTCGTTTTGCATCACTGCCAGAAAACAGAATTGAATTTGTGAGAACGGAGAAGCTTGGTGGACATGTTAACTATTTTGACCCATATTTAAAATCCCCGATTGCGTGCGGGTTAGTAAATATGTATGGTTCCTACAGCTGTAACTCTTTTAACATTTGCTTATGTGATCTAAAAACTACTTAATTTGGGGGCAGGATTACGTTTATCGCAAAAAGCGAAGACTCCATGTGCATAAATAGATGAGATGATAGACGTCAAAGAAACGTCTAGTTGTTTGAGATAAAAAGTAATCGGAAGCCTATACAGGCATGGGTGAAGACTTAAATATTCGGCAATCAAGAATTTTGAGCTCAGGTTAGGAGGTCGAGTTATATTAGCATATTGTATGAATGGATTTCTAGCAAGGCCATGAAAGAGACTACAAAAGACGATGCCTCGCTCTGCACGACTGTGTACCATAGCTTACCTGTCTCATGAAATGTCAGCCGTAACTCTGAAATATTACTTTCTATTAGAACGGTACAGTATAATCCGAGAATATTTCCGTCACGACATGATGTTGAGTTTTCACTAAGCATTCGAAATTTCTACCTGGGTAGTGGGATGTTTTCACACTGAGTTTAGATACCTCTATAAACTTAAATAACTTTTTCTTTAAAAAAGACTTAAAATGGTGTAACATGTTTTCATTTAGTAGCAGTTTGCGTCTTTTCGAATTTTTATCCTTGAAAAATCGTTACGCTGTAAATTTAAAAAAAGACTTTTTTGACTCCCTCCGAGTTTTTGACCCGCCAGGGTTTTCAAACCACATGTATACATTCCATACAAATGAGATCATACATTTTTCTGCGCAATTACGAATGCGAATTATGCTGCATACTTTGCAAACAGCATTATTGAATGGACAGGTTCAGAAATACTCTTCTTCCTTCTATCTCAATTTCCATAATTATTTGTGCTAGAAGGCACGTATCCTAAAAAATATAATTTGAAATCAAACCTATTCTTTGTGAAAAGTAAGAAACTATTTGAACATTTTCGACGATAATTCCTAAGGTGAGCCTCAGGTGTTGAGTAAATTTTGAAAATGGCAAAAATGTTAGACATGCTGATAAAATCAATAATTGTTCGGCGTTTGTGCCAATAAGTCGCCGGCGTGTGCGTCATTCTGGCCGATTACATTCCTTCCAGAGATTTTGGTACACAGCATCCAACTCAATATGCAGAATAATGCAGGACTCATCGGAGCGCACGGTTTCCAAAAAACGGTCAGCCTTCCTTGGAAGTGTATTGAATGAGAGATATTTAACCTATCAAAACTAATGTTAGCCACCTATTATTTTCTTGTAACTTTTTATTTTGGTTAATTTTCGTATTCAGTTTATCGTTTTCACACAGGGAGTCTTCGAAGGCAGTGCATTTTTACTTTTTTTCAATTTAGATGCCATGCTACCCCAAATGATGCATCAGCCGAGGCTCGAACCCGCGACCTTTTGATCAGAAGTCTATCGTTCTAACGGTTGAGCCTTGGGTGATGCCCTACCTGGGGTTGGGTATGACTGGCTGACGACGGCTAATGAGCCAGAGATGGTTATTGCAGGCTCCCTTGTCTTTGCCGACAATGCTATCTCTCTAGACTACTAGCCACTGTGCGACGGTTGGCGGGGTCCGAAAATGAGCCAAAAAGCAGAGCGGAATGAGGAAGTTCCGTTAGCGATCGCTGAACGTTCATCTACGAGTGAACCGCACTCCATGCATACCACCAGCTCTGTGCTGACATTGACTGGAACTCGATTTATGCAAAGATAGCTCTCAGCCTCAACGTGACTATGGCCTTTTTCGCTCACCAAAGTATCAAATTTCAGTCCACAAGTTGCTCTGTTTACCACTCTTAAGCCTACTATGGCTAGGTTCGAAAAAAATACAAATGACGGCTCCTGCGAAAATCCGGCATAAATCAGTCATTCAGTTCGGCCAGCGTTCATCTGAGCACATTCTCTGATAGAGCCCCTATAAAGAGTTAGGCCCAGCGGGTTGACAAGACTATACTGCCATTGCTAGCTCCTGAATCGCCCTCCGGCTGGCGACTGGTGGTAGAGAATGTGCAAATTATGCAAATATATTCATCCACTGTAGGCATCGGCATCTTTCGCCTACGCATCCTCAGCGGATCAGGTGAATCAGGCGCAGACATGTGGAGGTGGCATCTTCGCAAAACAAAGGAGGTTTGGGCAAACTGAACGGTGTCACCCAGGTCGGCAGAACTGGTCTTTTCACCGGGTTTGGCGCCGGTTGCAAAGGACGTCTGGACGACACTCAGTCTGCCAAAGTGCGCAGTGTACTTGTAGCAAACTAGCCATTTGTGCGTCAGTTAGAGCAGTCAGTTTCGCTAAATAATGCTGACTAAGGTTTAATGAACTGCACTGTCGGCTAGGTTCGGCTGTTCTTCGGTAAACACTGGCCGATTATTCAACCACCGATTTTGAAAATTGAAAGTAATCGCTATTTTTACCGTGTTTCAGTACAAAATTTTACGGACTTACTAATTGACGTTTACTTGGTAATAATCCTTTTATTATTTCTTTCAGAGTAAAATTTTGAGGCAGATTAGCCCTTAATAAGGAAAACTACGAAATGTGTTATTAGTCTTCATACTGGCACCATGGATACGAATTAAAGGCCCAGCCACGTAGTTTGCTGATATTCTGCTGCTAGTACTACATGGCAGAGTTGCGAGTGTTTCGACTCATCTATGGGTCCCATCAGCTCCTCTCCCTGTGTGCTTTCTGGCAGATACTCCTCACAAATTTAGTCTAAGGTTAAAGGTAGGGTGAGGTGTAAGGTGTAAGGCTAAGATTAGGACTAGAGTTAATGTTGGGGTGCGGGTTAAGGTTTGTGCGAGGGTTCGTGTTAGCGTTAGATTGAGGATCCCTGAGTAGGTGCCCCTCCGGAATTTTAGCGCAAAGATACCTGAATTGGGGGGAAGGATTCTATTCTCTTATCTTACCGGTTTAGGTTTTTTTAGGTTTTAGGACTAGGTTTAGGATTTGAGATATGATTGTGGTTAGGTTAAGAAACAAAATTAAGCATAAGATACCTTAGAAGTCTTGTGGCACCCCGAGCATCCCCGTGTGCTTTCTTGTAGATACTCCAGTTTTTACATTTTTGATTTTGAATTTCTTCAGAAATTAATTTTTAAATTGGAGAAGATTAGTGTGTTAAAGGGTCTACAGACACAATCCGAAATTTTATATGCACATTTGGACCGACGTCCATTAGCCACTGCGGGATACTGGTGTAATATTCGCATACTGCCAACGAGCATTCAGTAATATAATCGATGTAATCAAGTATGTGAGTTCAAACTCGGTCATCCTGTTTCCCGAACAGCCGCCAATATCACAATAACATGTGGAGGAGAATTTAAAAATAATCGGACGTCCATTCACTCTTGAAAACGAACTTTTGAAGGTAACTGTTGACGAACACCCACATGAACGTCTCTGGGCCCGGGTTGTCAGTAGTTTAATAGTCTTGGACAATCTACAACAACGAGAGTTCGGTTAATCTTCTCGACCAACCCGGTCTTGCACAGGGAAAGTAAGGAGAGGTTTCCAGCTCAGAGCATCTCTGTGTGCATATACTCTTTTACTTGCTCCTGTGGAGCAGGTTATATTGGTTACACGAGTTGACGCTTATCCAACTGGGTAAGGGAACACTTCCCGACACTGCTGAGAAAATATGAAGTCAGGAGCATAGATGGTGCCATTCTCGCCTATACTCTTGATTGCGGACATCGTGCCAATCCCGGCGGGTTATTTATAAGGTCCCACTAAACTACCCTAAGTCTCCGAGTTAGCGTCTGCTAGCAACAGCAGAAGGAATCCGGTCTTTCGTGCATAAAGAACCTCCCACAAGCTCCGCGCCTGATACGGCCAACGGTTTCTTCATTGGATGCACTCATCCACGGTCTCTTTTTGTCCCTCCCTATTCCCCCTAGACTGGTTTGACCATACCCTCATGCCGCGTAACCAGCGTGCCGTTATCGACCCTAACCCCTCCCCCCATTATGCCCATGATTCACTTGTATGAAAAGACGAACATTATTGACCGCATATTTTGTGTTGCATCCCGTTCCCATATAAATGTACTGGATAGACGAGAATTTGTCGAAAGCTTACCTATGCTCTACCCTTCTTAATGTGAAAAAGCTCGATAAGTGGGTCTCACACGAGCTCAGTTAACAGGAAAGAGCTCGGCAATTTTAATTGTGTTCGATGTTGTCTCTCTCTACGGGACAGTAATGAGCCATTTCTTGATCGATTGGTCGCGTGGAAGGCATAGTTGATCCCTCGTGATAACCGTAAGCACACAAACGTCTGCCGAAACCGTAGTTGTATCAGCAGAAGAGTACAGTGACAGTCTACTGATCTGCCATTGGTGTTATCAATCGCAGATTGCCTTATGCTAATAAGAGCATCACGGCAGATGTTTACTGCAAGCAACTCGGAGAAAAATAAGGCCTGCAATAATGGCCTATTTCTGCTCCACGACATCGCACGACCACATGCTGCCAATATGACAGGGCAGAAAATTATTCACTTGGAAGACGAGACGCTTCCAAATCCTCCATATTTGCACCCACCGACTACCATTTTGCAGGCGGCTAGACAAGTTGTGAAGCAATAAAACTTCAAGAGGAAAACTGAGGTGGAATGAGAATTCAAAGATTGCAGAGCATCAGTGTTTTTTAATGCTTTTTTATCGTCGAAACACAAAGGATCTTGTTCCTCGATGGCAGAGAATGCTATTTGACGGTCACCTAAGATGTGCACAACTGCCGTAGCCGAAACTGAAAAATCCGCTCGTGTAAAGACAAAGTAGTAGGTTGTGTTACAATACTGGCCGAATTTTCGACGTGATTTTAAAAATGAAAATCCATGGCAATTTTTTCTGTTTTACACAAACGTTTACAGGCTTAATAATTTATTTGTATCCTTTAAGAATAATTAGTACTAAAGAGTACACATCAATTAATAATACATTTAAGACAAAGACAAGGGAGACTTGAATGGTCATTTCTGGCTTCCTAGTCTTTGTCAGCCAGCTGTACTCAACCGCAACTGTTGCGGCCCCTGAGAATTGAACCTGCGACTTTGTTAGTTAGAAGTCTCACACTCTAACTACTGCATAATGGGCTTGTTGTCTTGCCGGTTTTGAGTGTGAATACATACAATGTTAGACAGGCGCTCAGCCAACGGTTACGGAACTCACCTGTCCTATTGCGTCTTGGGATTTACCCTACAGCCCCAAACTGGCAAGGCCTCGTGCCCGTGGCACAGTGGTAGAGCGTTGGACTTCTAGCTAAAAAGTTCGCGAGTTCGAGTCTCGGGGATCGCCGCGGCTAATAAGTCAGAAATGGCCAATCCAGTCTCTCTTGTCTTTTTCGGTATTGTATTAATAATCGATGTGTACTTTTTAAGAATAATTCCAGAATTTTTTTCAGAGCGTAGTTTTTTTAACACATAAACCCTTTATAACGAAGATAAAAAGTTAGAAATGCGTTTGCTTTTCTGGTATGTGGACAGTATGAAGACGGTTTCAAGAATGTCATATTGGAAGGGAGGGTCTTGGTGATAAAGAAGGCAGAGGACGGTCATACAAGCTTAATAATGAACTATTAAAGGATTGGTTGAAGAAAATCCACGTCTGTGTCAGAACACTTTCTGAGGCGCTTTCTTTGAATATGTTAACGGTGTTCGACCATCTAGCGAAAATTGGTAAGGTACAAAGAGCTCCAGAAACGGGTCCCTCATGAGATGAATCAAGATCAAAGAGTTCGGCATGTTAAAATATGTTTAACAACATCTTTGCGAAACTATAATAATCCATTTCTTGATCGAATAGTGAAGTGGAATGAAAATTGAATCCCCTATGAAAACGTAAGCGATCAGGGACATAATTTAAACTTAACAAAGTCCCAAATTATTTTCCCAAACCTAAGTCGCGTCAGCACAAGATTATGTTGGCAGTCTGGTGGTCTGCTATTGGTACAAATTTCTTGAGACTAATAAGAATATCACGGCAGAGATCTGGTGCAAGAAACTCGGAGAAATGTATGTTCGCTTGAGGACAATAAGACTTATACTAGCGAATTGACCTAGTCTAATCCTGCTCCACAACAGCATACGGTCACATTTTGTCTGGATGACCATGTAGAAACTCACTGACTTGAAAAACGAGATTTTTCCAAATCCTCTATATTCCTCCGATCTTTTACCCACTGACTACCATTTTCTAAAGCACCTAGATACTTTTTAAGGCAACAAACCTTCAAAGAAGACAACTGAGGTGGAATCTGAATTCAAACATTTCTTGGTATTAAGTCCGTTAATTTCTTTTTATTGACGAAGCATAAATTATCTTGCTCCCCGATTGCACAGAAGCATATATAATGTTAATATTAAAAATTTCAATAAACTGTGTGGCTGTTTCTGACAGCCTAATAAAAGACCACAGGAAAGTAAAAATGAGATCCCACTCACCAGAGCCTGTCTACCCCAATTCGCTCTGGCCAATCGTCTTCCTGTGGCTGACTCACACATGACCACGCTGTAGACGTTGTGATGACTCCCGCGCTCCCATACTTTGAACATCGGTCCCACTGCGGGTGCGAATGCATGCTCTGTTCCTTTCGCTGTTTTGTTTAGAGAAACTTCTGATTAATTCATACCCTACGCTCGACAGCTGCTACAAAACCGGAGGTCTTTCCATCGTCGAGAAAATATGTTGCTGCGTATCCCTCATTGTTCGAACCACTCAATACGTATGTTATTACCCTTCTGCTGGAAAAACGTGCCCGTATCGTGTCTGTGCAGAAAAATTGATGGTTAGGAGTTGAATATGAACACTTTTTCCGACCTAAATCGTAATTGGAAAACCTTCAAGACTTGTCGCAGACGAGAAAAGCGGAATCAATTAATGAGGATATCGGAAGGAGTCTCCTGCAAAATACTAAATTCTGTCCAACCTCAATCATTTATCTACATCTGCTATAAAATGCTTGGTACCATGGAAACACCCCATCGGTAATGAAGTTGGCCTTTCCCTAAATCCCAAGTTGTGGATCTATTCACGTACTCTACCCCAAATCCTTATAGTAAACTTAAACATATGTGTAGTCCTGCTTTAACCTTAACGCTAAGATGCCTGGAATTATGCATGCGACCATTTGTATGACGGGGAGTTCTAATCCTCATGTCTTACCGAATGTTCTCTTGCTTCCCAGAATTCGTAGGGAGTTTTAAATTTTATAACTGCGTAATTATTTACCAAACTGTGAGAACAGATACCAAATAAAAGCTCAGGCATGCGTGTTTCACGGATCTTTTGCCGTTGCTTGACGCAACTCAAATATTCATAGCAAGTTTCGAGCCGAGCATGAAAGTGTCTGTTGCCAAGGCATAACTTCAAGTTTGTGCATGAAATTTCGAGGCAATTAATGCGCAAGATAGTTCTCTAATTTATTTAACACATGCTAACGTAAACATTATTCTGCACGACAAGAGTTCAGGCAACAAATTTTCAATTTCTGCTCATTGCCGCTTGAGCATTCTACTGAGTCAAGTTCGGCTGTTAGATTTGGGCTGAAGTGAAGGACGAACACTCCACCTTTCTCATGACCTACTGAAAACGATCACCCAACTGCCTCATGCTTCTGACAGCGTGAGATATGAATTTCCGCAGAAATAGGAGCAACGACAACAACAATAACCATCTGTCTTCGGACTATGCCCGAGGCATGTGGGAGCATCCAGTGTGCACTAATGACCACCGTGACCGCCTCTAATGCTGATTGGTCCAACAGTGCCTCAAGGTCACTACTGATCGATATGGTGTCTAAAAGTACACCAATACACTGCGTTCGGCAAAGCTGCCAAACACGAACTGTCAGATGTTACACGAATTTACTATGAGTACTTTTCGTAAGCATCTGCCAGCGCAATGCAGACTCGCATGTTTTTTATTGATCGCGCCGAACCTATTTTCTGTTTTCTGTTACTGATATTTGTCTGATATGAAGGAGACGTTTAGGCAGAACCTGAATTTTATGAACACTGATCAGCGCAACTATCTGATTGAATAACAAGTGATAATTTATCTCACAGTGGCACAAGACCTCGAGGAATGGGGCTAGCAGTCCATCGTAGAGGTGCCGACAAATCTGTTTGGTTGCTGTGATGACCTCTCAGACTGGATCGGTACTGAAGGACTATCGAATTGTCGACGTCATGCCAATGAATAGTATTATTGAATGAAGTCTTAAAACAAAACTCAATAAAATATTATAAAGCTCACAATTCAGCTTAACAGACAGCCTTACTCAAGGTAAGTTCATTTTTGGCAGATCGTTGTTCCTTGTAGGCAATGAAATTCTACTAACTTCGTCTGCAGCTCTCTGCTGATTGTCAGTGCTTGATAAAGGTTAACGTATTTACTTCAAAAGACGTAAATAATTTCATTATGTTTTCTTATTTTGAAGAAAATTCGGTTCTTTAAATGGGTTCCATTTAAAGAGCACAATTACTTTTGAACTGTTATTTCGCTCAATCACCCATTCTTCACGCGCATAAACATATAGCCTGATCTACTAAATACTTTTCCTACACTCCTCGTGGTGTGGACAAAGTATCCGCATTTTTCCTATTAAGGGCCTCAAAAGACCTTATGACGTATGCTCTATAGCCTGGCTCTCCCAAAAATTGGAATTAAATTTTTTGCTCATCTTATTTTAATGTACAGTAGTGCTCAAATACTTAACTATATCACGATATTAAAAGCGCAAATATGGTTTGTCCCGAAATTATTTGCACCCTTATAATATAGCCCCGGTTTCTAACATAGTATATATTTCACAAAGAGCCAAAGTATTCACCCTCTGAAGATGGGTAGATGAGATAACTATCCGAAACGTCAGATCACAAATAAACCTCTCCCGGTGAACGCCCTTTCGACTGACCACCTGGCGATCGAATTTTTGCTACTTTTACGATATATTTCACAATTCGCTTTGCATTAAATTTTCCTTTGACCTGTAGGACAGCTCCTACCCCGCTTGGCATTGAAAGCATGGGATTCTGGAAGAATTTCAAGGAGATATTTCTCCAGGCCTCCAGCAGGGATCTCTCCACTCCAGCAGTAGCAATAGGAGCGGACAGTTCCGCGTCAACCATATTACCAAGAATTGACTATAGCTTTTCAATTGGATTCAA
>UYRU01041891.1:14174-29779 GCA_900617775.1 Dibothriocephalus latus | reverse complement strand
AGAAGAAGAAGAAGAAGAAGAAGAAGAGGAGGAGGAGGAGGAGGACAAAGACGACGACTCTAGTCGTCTTCTACCCAATCACTTCCTGGGACTCGCATGTTCGCTTGTATTAGCCGAAAATACCCTTCTTTTGAGAATAAAAGTTAAAGCAGACATAAACGATTGCAAGAAAGATTGTTTCACAAACGTTTCTTAGATAATAAATTTTAATTTACACAGGTACCGAAAATCAACAGAACAAGTCAATAGTATTTATTTAGGCATGTTTTTCAACTGTTTTGTGAATTCCGAAAAGTAGGCCACTTAAAAGCCAACACCCTGGAGTAAAAAGATCAAGAGATCCTGCTACACGATGATCACTATTACAGATCCACTTCCAAACCGTAAACGCACGTATATTTTTGATTATCATTACATTAGATGGTTGACTGACTATAGGCATGCACCTGTAAATTTGTCTGGTATCAATACCCCGGAACGGATCACCAAAAATTACAATTTTATGCTTCGTGTGGCTGCTTAAATGAGTACTTTCCGCGTGTATTTCTTCGATACTTGCAGATAATATAATAAAGAAGATTAAGAAGACGCGATTGTTAGGACAAGGTCTTCATTAGCCTGACATGTCGGAGTTCAGCTCGAACTCACTTTTAGAGGCAGAATTAAATCAGGATTAAAGAACAGTATTTATAGAGTGCAATCGCTATGGTCCTGCTCGCCTATGACGAGGCCTCATTCAACACAGCTTACTAAAAACCTGTTAGAATGAGTCTAGCAGTTGACTCGGTACTTAGTCAGGCGGAAGCGACGGAGATGAAGAAACATAGCCGGCGCCAGGTGTCGTCCCTACTTATTGCTCATAACCCGCGCAGCATACTCCCTAAGGTGAAATGCGATGCACTTAGGAAATTGAAAGCCAACAATAACATTTGTATCATGTTCTCAGGTAAGGGATCCTCCACTGCCGATGGGTTCGCCAATTTCCGGAGTTATAGCCGGGTTAGTCTTGCAACGGTTGGACGCGCTCATTTTCTGACCACACAGACCGAAATGCTGGGCTCGGTATGTAGACGACACCTGTGTCATCGTCGAAATATATCAGGTGTTGACTTTCAACGAACGTCTAAACGCCATCTTCCTGGACATTCCAGTTACGATGCAGAAGGAAGAAAATAACTAGCTTTCAAAACTAGACTTATGAACAATGCCTGAGGAGTTTTTTTTACTGTCTGCCCTTCCAACGCAGTTCCATTACTGGCAACGCCACATGTTCTGCACCATAGCTGCTCTGTACAAAGAGGGAGTTCAAAGGTATTTACCCATATTTCCCTAATAAAACCTGACCTGACCTGACCTTCCTCGATATGTTTGTCTACCGTAATGATTGTCCTGGCCGAAAGACCAAAGTGTTCAGGAAAGCGATAAGTACTAAACTAAACAGCAATCAGACAACCGGCCACAAACACGGTTGCATGAGGACGCTATATCGGCGTGATTAGACGTATTGTAATGAACAGGAAGACAGCATTGACGAAGTGCAGTATCTTAGACGAGGCTTTTGAGAAAATGGCTACCCGCGCAAATTGGTCAACCCGTACATGCGCAAACCTGAGAATAATGAATTCGCACCAAACCCAAATTTTGATGAGTGATTTCATACGTCAAAAAGGTCCCGGAGTTCGTCAACTACCTTCACGCACATTTGGAATTGGTGTTGCACATAGCCTGGTGGTATTCACTAATCGTCAGCTAAGGAGACCAAAAGGACAACTGCCGCGGCAAGAAGCACTTGGAATAGTTTATCGGATCTGGTGCAGTCGCGGACAAAGAAACGACGAGAGAGAAAGTGGAAGACAGCTGCAGACGCGAATTGTCAAGTACCCGGTGGCAGTGTGGAGAAGTGACGTCGATGCTCAAATTGCGACTCATTTGGTGAGACCCGGTCACACACTGAAATTTAATGAGGCTGAAATTATCGCGAGATTTGACAGTCATGTTGTTTGGTTCATCTTTTAGGAACCTTCAGACTATTAAAAAATGCGATGACCTGCTCAACCTATTTTTGACGCTGAGGCTCAGCTTGGCTAAAGCAATTCGGCGTACGAAGAACGCACAGGCGAATCAATCTTCTGATGCCAGTGCCAGGGTGCCAGATGGTCGAGGAATCATCCTGGCCAAGTCCAACACGGGTGATCAAAATTCAGTAGGTCACGATCCGCAGATGGACCATCAAGAATTTAGTGCAAAAGCGAACAACTATCCTCGATGAAGGGGGAGCCGTTGATTCTCATATGTATGCGGTCGCTTAGCGCTTACAGCCTACAAATAGTGAAACTCCCCGTATACGAATTACCCTTATCTGTTACTGTCTCTGAAGATGGGCCTGGGCTGGAATCCGAAACGTAGTCTTCGTCTGGCTCACAGTTCGAATGTTTTACAATCTTATAGACATTTATTTTCTGTCCAAATATGCTTGGTAGAAACTATGCACAAATGCTTTTTTCTGTCTATTTTGCTGGAAATTAATTATGCTTCATAGTCTATATCTTAATAAAATTATTTTACAGCTGACCCTAGTGATAACAGGAATTAAGAACAGCGGTTGGCGAGCATAAGCGATTCTTCGATAAATTCTCATGGGGCCAGTAGGGGGCCGGTGTACAAGTTAAACATGCGGTAAATAATATTCGTCCTATCCTACAAGTTAGTCGGGGGAATAGGGGGGAGGCATCGATTAGAGAACGATGGTTATGCGACGGAGGGTGTGGTAGAGCCAGTCCTAGGGAAGGAGAGGGAAAAAGAGAGAGTGCGGAAGAGTGCAGTTAAGCAACCGCTGGCTATGCAAGGCGCGGAGCTTGCAGGAAGTTATTTTGTGCTCACAAGACCGATTTTCGCAGTCTGGTAGCGGTCGCTTCTCTTGTTGCTAGCAGTCGCTGACCCAGGGAAATTTTGCGATGGCGCATGACTAGTTTACATTTTTAACGACACGCAGGTCCAGCGAAACTGCGTACTCGAATGGAATGTTTTTTATTTATTTGGGATATTCTGCGCAAAATTATAGGCTATTTTGCTAAGCAAAGTGTATAGTTAGGTATTTAGAAAGCATGTGAACGCGTGCAAATAAGTTTCATTTTTCAATAGATACAGAACTCCGCACACCAGTTAAGCTCAAACGGTCTTGCTCCTAAATAACAGAGTTTTCACTTTAGGTACTTTCGTAAAAATTGAAATTTTTCGCATCTGTTTAAGGGTTACTGAGGAGCAATTATAACAAGTGCTGCCGTTGTAAATTGTTTGAACTTTTCTCGGTAAAACTGAATTACGCTCACCTATAAATATGTCATTTGGTTGCGATTATAATTTGTCTCGAGTAGCCACTGTACTTTTAAATGTCAGCTCAAACTTTAGATTACATTTTCTTAAGACTTTGAACATAACACGAAGATTCCAGCATCTTAAACTAGGTTCCTGAATAAAATTTTACAGTAAAGGAACGGCTGATTCAGTCATTTCAAGCCGAAAAGTTGTCCAAGTTGAAAAGAACTGCACAAATATTATAGTAATATGATATCCAAAGGCTTCTCACGTCGGCTTAACATACACTTAGATATGTGTAGGAATACAGGACTACAGTATTAGCATTAACACTAATTAGAGAAATTGATTTTGGAAAGTTTCAAGCAATTATTTAGTTAAAGCAACAACACACTACCTAAATAATTTCTAATGTTCGGATACAAATATCAGGTTAATGTTCCGAAACATTACAAATTCAAGGGCTCTGGTGTGTATAAACCTGCCTTGCTATTCTTTAACTAGACCTTGCGAGTCAGTTGAACGCTACTGTGACAAATATTTGTTGAGGCTTTTAGCCCAGAATGGTAAGGATACTGCAATAAATATGCTGACTTGGGGATTACGCATACTCCCAGCCAATATGCATTCACACCCAGAAATTTCCCCCCCGGCTTAAAAGTTATAAAAATAACCTAAGGGATATTGTAGGCATACTTGACATATAACTTAAGTCAATGTCGATCATGCCTTAATATGATAATATTCTGCTTTCTTTTAAATTTCGTCAATGAAGATGGCTTCTTCGGGTAATTTTCGCACACTGTACGCATAAGCAGGTGATAAATTAAAAATAATTTCCTAAAAAATGAAATAAAGAGTAATGTGCTATGCTGTCAAATTCTTGTTATATCTCGCATGACGTTGCTTCCTTCAGTTAAAAGACCTTGTTTGGAAAAACACGATAAATTAAGTGACAGAAAAATTTCTACAAGCAATATATTTTTGTTCGTTGTGCTCTCAACAGAAGTTAACTTCATCCAAATATTTTTTATAATATCCATTAATCATCATGTGTCAACTTTCAGAAAGGAAAGGCATAGGCTTTAAAAAGATAGATAGTTGTATACACAAAAAGCAAAATTGTTCTTGTGTGTTGACTAAGAAGTAAAGAACTAATTGAAAATCCCACAGGGACAGTATAAGGGGCGGCCGCTTTGGTCTACCACGTAGAGTGGTTTGGCAAACTGCGCTTCAATATGATTTAGAGTGCGGCTGAAAGTTCCCTAAGGGATACACGGCAAGAAATCCATGCAAAATCACAAAGCAGCATTTTACTTCGGCCAATGTCTCCTTTTAATGAAGGAATAGTGAATTCTTGACAGTCTGTCCCACCGAAATGAAGACATTATACCGCTAAGCACGACAAGACGAGAGTGGGTAATAAAACCTTCTTACTGACCGGGGAGATGACATGGCGAATACTCCTAAATTAATGTCTTTTCATTACAGTGCTCACTTTTCATTTATCTCTCGATAACGTATGTTAGCAGTCAAGTGTTATGCAGTTCATTTCTAATTAAGGTATGAGCGCACTGAGACCAAAGTTTTAGGAAGTCAAGTAAGTTAAAATAACGTTTTAGATTAATTCATCATCAGGTAAATATAATAATACAAGGCTGGGTAGAGTTAACGAACGTTTAAGCAACCAGCAGCTAATTTAAGACTAGTATTTTCAAGCGCTCCACTTCTTCGCCTTGAGGGCAAGGATATGCTCCCGTTCCAGACCTCTTCAAGATGTATCTACAACTTTACATGCTCCTGTGGAGTAGGTTATATTGGTAGAACGACTAGGCGGCTATCCAAGCGCATGTAAGAACACTATCCTGCTTGGCTAAACAGAGGCGAGCTAAGGTCGATATCAAGCGCGATTTTCGCATACTTGGTTGATAGCGGTTATCGGGTAGACATAAATCAAGCGTTTAGAGTTGTCTATAAAGTGCAGGCGAAACATTCCATGTTCCTGCGTCAGCGGATACTTGCGACGGCAGAAGCAGTCGCCATGCTCCTCGCTAGCCCAAGCTTATGTGCACAGAAGGCGTTCGTAGCGGGCCTAAGGCTCTCGTGGCCGAATACCAACTCAACATCCGCCAACACGCTTCCTAATACGCTGCGAAACAGTGACGAAGCTGCGATAGCAAGCATCTCTAGGCCACCCACACCGTCACGAGATAATGACAACTTGCGTCCTCACACCTCCCAAGAAAACGCGAGACCGAAAGGCCTGAACTAATTGTCTGACTCCTCTTCTCCTCCCTCACCCGTTTCCACTCTCTGGTCCCCAATTAAGACTATAATCTAACCCCTTTGATCCTTTTTCAACTCTCTCCCCCTTTCCCCCTAATCACTACTGATTGCTTGCTTAAACTTTCGTTGACGCTACCCTGCCTTATATTATTGTACTTGCGTGATGATGAATCAATCGAAAACGTTCGTTCGCCTAATTTGACTTCCTGAATGCTTATAGGGATATCATCACTGAACCAAAGTTTAAATCAACAGATACCGGTGCAAGCATCATCTTTGATGGTGGGGCCGAGCAGGAATAAAAAATTCAAGCAAATCAACTTAGCGGTTCGGCGATCGCATCTGATTTTTCGCGAGCAAAGCATTTTAACTGTTTGTTGATAATTGCTAGCAACATGAAAACACTTCAAAATACTTTTCAAATACACCGATAATTTACTGTCCATATATATCCACCCATACAGCCGTCTAGAAAATTAATGCAGCTTAACTGTTACAAACTTCTACTTATTTCATATTCAAAGAGGGAATATAGAAGTATCGGGGCCTGCAGTATGTAAGTAATGGTTGAATTTCTTCCCAGACAGCAGTCCAGTACCTGTGCACCGGGAATGTGGGTTAAGTGTGTGGGTATGAACGTCTGGAAAGGCCAGCGCTGATAGTTAGTCATTCTGTTAGCAGTTTAAAGAACGCCCGAGAGTCGTTATTCATTCGAACACACGTGTGCAGCATTCCTCCACACAGCAGTCTGGTGGACTTTTAAAAATATGGAAACCGGTTGGCGGACGTACAAAGTAGAACTATTTTAGCTTCTGTATTTAGTCCGTATGAATGACCAATTAAGCCCTCCAAGGATTTGA
The DNA here is from genome assembly GCA_900617775.1 of Dibothriocephalus latus. Taxonomy (NCBI): domain Eukaryota; kingdom Metazoa; phylum Platyhelminthes; class Cestoda; order Diphyllobothriidea; family Diphyllobothriidae; genus Dibothriocephalus; species Dibothriocephalus latus. Next base: position 23,318 of record UYRU01041891.1, on the reverse strand, counting down.
CACGGAAGTGCTCCCGTATGTTCTTTATTCGTAGACTAAATGAAAATTCGCTTGTTCTCAGGTTCTTATCTCCATTCTCACAAAATCTGGCATCAACTGTCGAGAGAAAAGATAGAGATATACGTAGGGTATTTGAGTTTTGTACTAACTGAATACTGGGGATCATTTACTTTTAAGTGGTTCGTTTGTGAGAATGGTCTTTTAGCTAATTGTAAGATAGCTAGGGATCTGTTCAATATCTCTTAAATACTGAATACGAATCAACACTCGAGACACGCACATTTGAATATAAAGATTCAAATGCACGTTTCTAAAATGTGCATGTGTATTCAAGCAGGATTGCCTTAGTTACTTGGTGTTTGTCAATGAATAAATCTGTTGACACGTTTTTACATTTGCAGGTCGGCTTTCCCGGTGAAAATAATTCCAGTCTCTCGGAAAAGTTGACTAAATAGACCACGAGAATAGGAATTTTGTTATACAAGTGGTCTTGGACTCAATCCCAGATAGATTCTAATTAGGGTTACGGTAAGTGTGAAAGTTATCATTAAGGTAAGACCTAAGATTCAGATCGAGGTTAGGGTTGGAGTCCAGAGTATATTTAGAGTTGATGAAAGGGTTAAAGTTAGGACACGTAGATAGGTATCCCATTTAGGAATTTAACTTAAAGCCACCTAAATTTCGGTGTGTTGCTTTTCCCGTGTCTTCGCATTTATTGAAGCTATACAGACAGAGACAGATATCACCAAATTTTACTATATATTCTAAGAGGCCTTTTAGATTAAGAGGAATTCCTTACGCAAAATAATCCCAGAATATTTCCGGCAAAAATATTTGCTTTTTACTCAATTGATAGAAAAGCCTATTTCCTTCAAATTTTATACTTAATAGATGGGTATATTTAGGCTCTAAAATGTTTGCCAGATTATGAATATTTTTAACTCGAAGTGCGTTTCATTTGCGTTCAGAGTGCTGTTTACAAGCTGTATGTCCTCTACCTTAATAAAAGTATGCATTCCACTGCATCATTAAAAAGATAGGACTTATTTGTTTTTGTGTTGGATGCGGTTTATATTATATACGTCGTAAACTGCATAAAAACGATATGCTAAGACTGAAATAAAATCGTATAATCTTAAAAATCTTACTATTAAAAACTCTTAAAGTCAGAAAAAGCATTTACTGCAGTATAAAATTCAAAAAAAGGTGATTGAATATCAAATCAACAAAGCGCATCAAATATTTAGTTCAATAAATGTTTTTTGATTAGACGTTGTTTATCGATACCCGCATTAATATTGCGGCATTCTGGTGTATCCGAATTAGCAGACGATTATATTGCAGGATAATCACCACTACAACCCCGCGTAAATAACCTTTCCTGATCGAAAACGCACGTCAGAATTTCGAAAAACATTTCATTAGATTGGTCACTGACTGTTAATATATTTAAATTGGATATAATTGCGCCGCTCTTAATGCTAACAGTATTTGTTGTGTTTCTTCGAAATTTCTGGCATAGTTCTTATGGTATGGTTAAATTTTAAGCGGCTTCGCTGAAGTAGGTAAGATTCGAAGAAACCGGACGCAATTGCTTGATGTAATTTATCTCCTGTTTGACTGTTCTTATTTCCTCCAGTGCATCAGTTCAAGTGTTCTTGTAATTTCCTTCCGGCAACTGAGGACAGCAATTTTAGGTTCGAAATTCAGTAGCGAGGGAATTATATGGCACTATTCCCCACAACGGGCTACGCGAGAGACGAACACTGTAGCCTAATTAGGGCATGGTATGCGTTAACGGGCCTGTGAAGTGTCCGCGCACAGGATAAATGCGTCGCCAAATTGTTATAACCCGCGTCCAGTACTTGTAATTAACACGAATTGTGAGCTTGCCTGACCGTTGATCCCTAGGCCAGCACGCGAGAAGAAGAGAAGGCAATCAACCCCTCAGACAGCTGTTTTAACAATTAGCAAGTCCTTCTCACAGAAAGACTGCGTATATTTATTGATCTACTTGAGGACAAAATGTCTGTGACATGGACCAAACAAATCTGACGAAAGGTCGATAACCATGGTGCATGCCCCATGGCAGAAATTTGTCAGTTAACGCAGGTGCCTTTCTATGGGAATGGTGGCACAATGGGGTGTGGCGCAGGACAGCGTGCAGACTCGAGTCAAATCACCCATTTGTGCACAATATACCGTTGATGCTATAGACTAGTGCCTGGTAGAGGGAGGAGAGTGTGGTCGACTCTAGACGCTTCTTTTCGCCGCTATCGCATATTTTAACTATATATAAACTGACGCACTTTGAAACTCTCACTACATGCTAAACCTGGCGGCCTGGAAAGCTGTTAACGCACGGGATAACTGGGTCCTTTCAGAATGAGCAGTCAGGCTGCAATGACCCTTTTTCAATATGGAGTCAAATGCGATTCGTGGCGCATTCTTCTGTGAAAACCTGGTCCATTTTTGGGGACCAAATCGTGCGTGACATTCGTAGAATAGCTGTTTAACTTTGTCAGCTAACGCGTCCGATCCGGTCTTCGACTTTCCTGAACCTGTCTGGTTGCTGAGGAAGGAGAACACGCAGCAGATGCTGCAATTGTCTGCTGTTTTATTAATTAGTTCATGCACAAGTCATCGTTTTGCTTCCATAATGATATTAGGCAACAGTTTAATATGGTCGCTCTCGGCAGCAGAAGTGATGGTATTTTGTGCATTAATTTAACTGGAAATAGGTTCAAGTTAACGTGTATCCTGTGGCCTTAAACTAAAAATTAACTGAAAATTTAGAGTAATTCACTGCCGATGTGAATAAGCTCTAAATTTCCTTAATGCTAAGTTATTTTTTATCAGCTTATGGCTAGAGCCTCGGGCAATGCAACGTGGACTTTAAAAGTGCCCACTTTCCAACTATTTTAATTACTTTTCGTTCCCGCGTCAATTATCAGTTAACGATGTTTAATTCCCGCCAAATTACAAGAACACTTAACACTTAGAAAAGACAGGATGGTCAGCAGATATGCTACCCATAGCGAGGCTGCTGCAAACTCGTTTACATAGAGCATTTATCTGTTTTATGACATTTTTAAGATTCCTTGCAATAAAGCAATACCAGTCTCGTCAAAACCTACCACTGATATTTTTCATTCTTTCTCTCACTTCAGTAGATTACTTGAAAGGAAGTTCAGAAAGAATTTAAATATTTAAAAACAAAACAATGTGAAAGTGCTGATGTGTTTTATTCCGTAAATCATTGATCTGGAACATGATTGACATGTCTGACGGGATCCAGCAAGCCGGGGATTTAGACTCCTCATTCGGTTGTCCTCTTGGTCTGTTAATTTTGAGTCCTTATAGTATGAATGAATTAAAACTAAGTGTCCCTATCCTACATTTGGATCTGATACTTAGTGCTATATTTTTTTAGTTTGGACGAATTCACAACCTTTCAGAACAGGATATTCCAATACCTTGATATAATATTTTAAATCGTTTTACTCATTCATTGGTTTTTGAACTCCTTATCGTAAAAAAGTAAATGCCTATAAATTAGCTTACCTCAGTACTTTGCTGGCCTAGAAAAGTTCTTGGCTCCCCTGGTGTTGGGAAAGGTGTAGCATCCGGCCGAGGAGATGGCGAGGATTTAACTCCTCCGTTGGAGACTGGGACTAAGTAGCTGTATTGAGCAGGGGAAGAAGATATTCCGGCTTCATCTAAAGGGCGGGTAAGGTCGATCCTCACAAAAGCAAGAGGTCTGATAGCATGTGACATAGTAGAAATAACATAATTGACATTTTACTGAAAGTTCATTATCAAACACGAATTGAGATGTGCGAAAATGGTACGTTGCAAGGCTAAACAAAGCCGACAATTATAAAACAATACAGGAATAACAAGCAAAAGCGTATATACGATTACGGCACGAGAAATAACGATACACAATTCAGCAGCGATCGGAAAACAGAATAACGATTGGAGGATAGTAACAACGTAACTTATTAGATGATGGCACGGAAACACCTGATGGTAACCGCGAGGTGAATTTCTGAACAACGAAATGACCGGTAAAAAATTGATTCAAACAATTGAGGTTCGTGGCGGTACGTTACAAAGAGTGCAGACCTGCGCGGGTCAGATCTAAATTATAGTATCCAGCAAAATCGAACAACACCGTGCCTATGTTTTATCAGATCTTCTTTAATCACGAGCGAGCTGCGTGGTAAGTAAGTGAAGAAATAAATAACCTTACAAAGAAGAGCATGGTTACATGTACATATGAACACAAGACGGGAAGGCGTTCTCTGGGACTAGTTGTTTATTCGTCCGACATATCGAACAGTCAAGCGAGCCCACTTACCAGGAATAAAAGACTGTACAGCTCACTGCATACGTAGCTGAACTCTGCCGGGAATGACCTTCGGCTCTGCCATCGATTTGTTCGCGCAAATCCAGACTAGAATCCGCACGTGAGTGTTAGGTTTCCTGCAGCAGGCGTGAAATTCGGTCGTCTGAATGGCCTGGTATTCTCACGCCTTCGAAAACAAAGCCATGCACTGGCGAGGATGCGTGGGCGGCTTCCAAGAAAACCTTTTCTTTCCGTCGCACGGCGAGTTCGTGCTCGTACAGTCTCGTGAAAATTCGTTTGCTGGTTTCACCAGCATAATTCGACCATTCACAATATATGAATTAGAAGGCAGACATCCCAAGAAATAAAATTTGAAGAAAATACGTTCTTTAGGAAAAGAAGCCAACTTTATGCAGTGCATTTTGGACGCTGGTTACCCAGATCGTCGTCAGACTTGAGATAATGTGCAAAGAACAACTAAAACTCAAAACGTGTTGAAAAACCAAAAATTAATTTTGTGTTAACGCTAATTAGCGGCTGCCGCTCGTTTAAGTCTGTATCGATCGGCTCTAGTCTCCCATTTTTCTTTGAGATCTTTATGCACGGCATCGACCTCAATATGCCGATTGATGCATGAGTGGATGGTCTTAATAGAGTCTTAGCTTTTTTTGGAGGGAAAACCCTGACGGTGCGAGTTTTGTCCCATGCGAAGGTGTGTCCTATATCGAGGCTGGGCGTGGACACTTAGGTCAAATGGTTATGCCTTTGCGCTATATATGCAACTTTGAAATTACCAAAAGACGCAGGATAATTATGCACTCAATTCCTCAGGCGATGGCCGGAGGAAGCACAAAAGATATTCCCATAGCTGCTACACAATCATTTCCGTTTTTTTGTGTAGTAAAGTCGTTCTTTGTATGCTTGCCTTTCGGCTCGGTTGATGTTCAACCGTCCCCGATTCATTCCATTATAATGTATAATCACTCGCTCTGTAAAACCAAAGAGCATTGCATGTGTCCGGTCTTGCTTGCAGTGGTAAACAGTAAAACATTTTGCCTTTGATTTTGAGCGAAATTATCCTCTGAAGAGATCCTCAGGTAAGTCGTTGATCACTGGCACCTCAGACATATAGAGAAAAGTAGCTTTTCCCTCTGAGACGCTTGGCAAATGAATAACTTTTGGTATGAGAATAAATATACCCAAAACCACTCTTAATTAGGCAAGGGTCGGAGAAAACCAATACTTAATTGTATATCAACCATGGAGGGTGTACGTTGTCTCGTCGTCACTTGCTTTATCAAAATATTTAGTTTCCCGTTAAGGGCTTAATCTGATCCGGAGTACTCTAAAAAATCCTATAATCGTGCTCTGAATTGGTCTGACTCATTTTTCCTATAAGCAGAAGTCTTCCATATTAGTTAAAAAACTTAGAGTTTGGATAGTTTGATTGATAAAACTTCTGTGAACGTCCCCATTTCCATTGTCGTATCCTTATCACTCTCGCAAACAGGCTGGAGATGAAAAAACGCCTTTTCGTGGATGTTTTCTACTTCCTATCCGAAAAGTGCTGCTTTCTATTAGTCGTTAAATGCGGTAACAGCCTAATCATGAAAATATAAATCCTTGAAAGTTCCTTAGAAAACGACGTGTAAATTTGGGGAAAATTAGTCCGAACGAACTGTTGTCATTCAGTATGAAATTTCTTCTGTTTATCTGAACAGATAATCAGTATTATACACATTTAAGTTCGCTTTTTACACTTTCTGCTAATATTTAAAGTTGAAATATGTCTACCAAAGAGCACACGGAGGATTGCGCTATAGCAGTACTTTCCCAGTAGCATCAATCAGAACAAGAAATAAACGGATCACGTGCTTGGGCCTTTAGACGGGTTTGTTAAAACTATATATAAATCAATCAGTCAGTGACAGTCCTAGTGACAACCTCAGGTAGGCCTCATCAAGCGTTGACAGGAAACATAAACAATAATATGCACTAGTCAAATGTTTTGGGTCATCATAATGTCCCCCTTCATCATTTTCAGATACCTTCGAATAAAGCCCTTTTTAAGTGAAAGGTGCATTAATTGCCATCTGACAGCTATGGGTATTCAGTGCCTGGATCGTTTGAACAATCTTCGTGTAAGACGTTACAAGAAACACATAATAAAAAATGTTTAAACATGTCTAGTTACGTAGAGCATAGATATTACTGAATATTTTACTGTAGAGCATACGTAAATGAACTTTTAAACATAGATTGTAGTTCGTGTCACAGCGAATTTTCGTCAGTAAGTTGGTTCTTTTACATTTATATTGGCATTCTGTATTTATTAGCAAATCGAAATACCCGTTTCCTCGCAATATGAATGCCTGTTGCTACGATAACTTCGTTTTTACAGAGACAGTGGAATTGCTTCAGGAGATCACCCCAGCGCTAGAATGTAAATATTCTTAAGACAGAGAAGTGGACTAGGTAGAATGCTAAATATAGTTCAAACAAGAGAATAATTTCAGAGATTAGTAATTGCATGACGTGGAGTTAAGTGACCAGGACATTATATTTTAGATCGGATCCGAAATTTCGATAAACATTTAAGTTATTGTAGCAAAAACAAGCAGCAAAAACATTGGCCGAGCACGTGTCTGGACCTTTAGCTGGTACCAATTCCGGGAGTATGGTATAAAATTTTTGCCATATAGTTGAAGCAGCCAGCTAATGTCTTTAGAAGTCTCTCGCACCAGCCACTACAAAGAGAGAATTAAAAAAACTCGTAAAAACCCCGATCACCTCTTCAGTGAGGTGCAGATAAGGTACTTTTAAAAGCTGTCTTAACGGAATGCCTAATGTGACTGCAGACAGATCAAGGTGAAAAACTGAATCTTAAAAAAGATACCAGGATATCCTTGCCAGTCTGCTGGCCATTTGAGTCCCACGCTGGACACAGTTGTTGTTGGCTTGATTTTAGCCTACTTGTGTACGGACGCACATCCAATGGCTTTCTAAAATTATGGCAGCAGGTGAGAAAACAAATTTCGCTTATAATATACGGAATACTGTAAGACAGCGCGACTTCTCTGAGTCTGAGAGGGTTACTGTAGCTGCGAATGAGTTTACAGTTTAGAAAGATTGAGTTAAAAATTGAAAATACTCGAAATGATTAATGGTTATTGAAAAGTTAGAATACCAAACATATCTGAAGTCTCACTCTCCGGTTTGCCTAGCTACGGATAAAACAGCACAAGACTGTAAATATCTTTGCACCGCACCGCACAACAAATCAAACCAAATGGAATGCATGGTCACCGTTACCGACGTATTTTCATTGCATACTTTGCTTATGCGGTGACGGCCCTCAACAGTCACACTCAAAAGACAAGATAAAATTTCAGTCCATTAGCAATAAAAAGTATATTTGGCACGAAAATGGTTGCCGATGCAATAAACTCCCTAAGTAAACTGACCTCTGAATTATGCACAAGTGCACTAACATTTCCTGTTAACCCGGAAAACCGTATAGGTGAATTAACAAAAGGAACCATTTATAAATGAATGGTTTTGACTTCGAATAAAACTCAAGGCAGGTAATGAAAGAATTTTAGGTATAAAATAACCATTTTTTAAGAAATATGAGAATATAAAAGCAAAAATGGTGACACATTAATTCATTTAAATGAAATTTGCACCTACTGCACGTGTGTGCCGAGTTCACTAATCGGCATACTCACATCAGTAGTAAAACAACTTCAATATCACTGAGCTGTATTTTTATTTTGAAGACTAGTGTTATGACAATATCGTAGATTGTCAATTGGTCAATAGCTGGTAAAGGTTTACAAAGTGACTTGAACAAATTTCAGTTTCCTTTTTGGTTTTTTATTAGTAGCGATGGGATTGAATAGGATAAAGTTAAATTCGTTGAACGTCCGAAGTCGGACTGTCTCTGAAATAAGAAGCTGTGTACATTCGCTTGAAGAATGTGTTAACCAATGACAACGAAATTTCAGCGTAGTAAGCAGGTGCAGCCGTGAGTGCGCCATTTTATACGTAGAAGAGAAGTCTTTGTTGGCTTTCTCGCATCAATGTATTCTGCTGAGTTGCATGGCATCTCTGAAATAAAGGCAAACACTTTCGGTACTCGGTGTTGGCCATTGTCTGGTCAAAACAACTGCCTTTGTTGTTTTTTAATTATGGAAAACTCTAAAAAGGGCAACGCACGGGCGTCTTTGTCTATGTATCGAGTTTTTTGGTGTAATTTTTGTGTGAATGGCGGTCTGAGTCGCACTTTTTTACTCACCTAGACAGTACATAGATTTGTTGCCGAAAATGGATGTCTAAAACGATGGACTTCTTTAAAAAAGCTTGGCAGGTTGTGTCCTCTTTGACTAGCAAAATGTTTGACAGTTGTGAAAATGGTTGGCGACGGTTGGTTAGAACTCAGAGCAGCCAGTACAGTGTTATAGTACATACAACGCGCGGATGCTGAAGCGTAACGAGTAGAGAATGGCGCATTTCGATGTTTTACACGCTGTGCTTCACAGCATGATGCTTCAGGGACAATAAATTACGCATTGATTAGTTCTAGGTGCTAGTAGACGTGCATTACGTCTACCGCACTCATTCCTCCTTCACCAGCCTGAGCCCGGCGTCAAGAAAGCGTCAAGAATACCGGAGGCCGGATAGAGCGGAGGCGGCCGAAGCCATTGGGTCTGACTCAGATCCCCCGGCGTGGGAGTTGCATAAGGGCCATAGGTGGCTGCTGCCTGAGTCTGCGCCTACGTGTACCGCCGACA
>UYRU01041891.1:0-10571 GCA_900617775.1 Dibothriocephalus latus | reverse complement strand
CCCCCCCACCGAACTTTCCGGGATGCTAAGCGAGTCCGCTCAAACTGGTAGCCTAGCATTTTTATCCTCTTTTAGACAATGCAACGAACAAGTGGCCTGAACAGAAAACCGCTAGTCGTCCGAGAAGTAGCGCACTACAAAATGGTAATCGCTAGTTTCAGCGAAAATCACTTCTCCGAGGAGATTTAGCTGAAGAAGGTGGGTGCCGGCTACATCTTCTGGAGCAACCACCCAAAGGCGACGCGACATTTGCGTTGCCGTTGACATCCGGAGTGACATCTTGCGATGACTTTCCCGTTTGTCGCAAGACATCAGCAGTTCCTGAGTTCTTATTGTACTTCTTATGGTAACATATAGTATTCTGGGGTGTTTCAAAAAATTGTGTAGTATGTTGAGCCCATCCTTGATGCAGGCCGCATTAATCCGCGTATAACTAACATATTCGTGTGGCCTGCAGGGCTCAGTGACTATTAACAGTAAATAACGAGGCGTTTTATCTTGACTGCGCATTTTATAGTGGTCAACAACCAATGCTTTTTTTCTATTCACGAGAAAATGCACTCCAAAACGTCTCCCTTCTGAAACACATCCAAATGGAAGACTAAGAATATACCTTAGCAAACACGAAAAGAGGCTATACATTGAAGGCCGTTGTTGCTTACGCTATTTTAGACTACGATACTCCATTTCGGTGGGTCTACGAATATTATCCAAGCAGCTAGTTGTTAAGCAGGGATGCCCAAGAACGTATTACATACGCAAATAAAGAACGGTTTCGTGTTGTGTCCCAAGGTCCAGCAGGAGAAATATGCTCTGTAATGCGATCGATGAGCACCATACTACCATTTTTAATATTCTCGATTGGAATCGACAAGACAACGAGCCTGCAGCTCAATGAACGTTGGACTTCTAATCAACAAGTCGTGAGGTTGAGCCTCGGGTGTTACAACACTTACGCTTGGGCATGACTGGCTAATGACGAACAACATACAGGAAATGTCCATTCCGCCCTTCCTTGTCTTTGCCTGTAATGCCATTCGGTCAACCACATCTGGAACATTGGGAAAACGGATAAATTATAGCAACTTCTTGTGAAGCCGTCCTGTCATGGATATTCAAATTTTGGACAGTTGTATAGCCTTCGTTCACAGCAGTTAATTTCTTGTTTGGGCTAATTCAACTTGAAGGTGCGAAAATATTTTTTTTAAGTGCCATTTGATTTCTGCTATTATATTCGTTGAATAATGGGCACTGAGGGGCTTTGATACACTTAAAATTTGGGTCTATTCATTTGAAATTCTTTTCACCGTTTTGGCAGTTCCGAGTCTCTTCTGAAAATTGTAAATTCCAAGCAACCGTCCGTGCCTGTGAGCAGTCATCCAAACATGGGTCGATTTCAGATGGTCTACATTTTAAAACACGAAAAAGGAAACAAATCCATCTTCATTAGTGTGGGCAATGCAGTTAACGACCAAATTACAGGACTTGCTCGATCGGCTGTACTCGAGACTTAACCCAAAGCCACTGCGGACACATGCACAACGACTACTACTATATGGAAAAAGAAGTATCAATAAAGACCAGTGATCCGGTGATGGTCATGGCTGTCTTACAAACCCTAGATTCAAACCTTGATTTTTGTTACCGAGCGTTTTTTCAGTGTGGCGTTTCACTATTGGGCTACGGGCCAGTTGCCCTGTTCAATACGATCACGGTTATTCTAGAAGGTCCAGAATATCCCAGCTGAAAGGACTATGACCCATGGCTCAATAGAAGAGTACTCTAATCCACCCTCAATGGCCAAACATGAACTTAGAATTTTTAGTTTTCTTATCCTGGATTTGGGTGGGGCTGACTGAAGACGGCTAGTGGGCCAAAATTTGCCATATCCGTCTCCTTTGCCTTTTTCGCCACTTCAGGCCACTTTTAATGGCGGAAAGTCAACACAACTCAACTTTATTTTTTGTAAATTAGCTATCGTTGTGTTTTCATCGACGTTTTTTCACCGACATGGTTTACGGTGAAAAAACCCCGGAAGCATTATAACCTTGACGAGTAAACTAATTGTCCGCCTGTCTTATGTTTAGAATAACCACATATTCCACAAAATATCCCTATAAACCGGTAAATACGGAAATCTTAATAACTTTTCTTGGATATCTCTGAATCTCTAATAGCCAAACAAACATCTTAACACATATGAAAAAGCGCTTACCAACCCATTACCTCCCCAAACCTACCGTGCTCCTAGTGCGTGAAAGCGGGCATGGACAGACAACCGCCTGCTAGGCTGTGCTCATCCAATATTCTATAGCGAGGAAAGCAGTAATCCGTCTTCTACAAAAATCTAAACACGCTCTAAATGCGAATTCTGCTTGGCTGATATTATTACTTTGCTGTTTTCTATAATCGATTGACTAAATTTACCTTTTCTAGCCTCTGGACGCCCTCTTCTGTGGACTAAACAATGCACCAGACGTTCGTAATGTTTACCGCATAGCTCTTACCCCACCACAAAATTTATGGCCCCCACTAAAAATACTTTTTATACATTTATGGACGCGAAGACGGGGTCCGGATGGGGCAGTGTTAACAGTTAAAAAACTAACAGACAGTTCGCACTAACAGTCTGACTGAACAAATCCGGTGTGTATGCAAGGGTCCTGGTGATAAAAACAAAACACAAATGTCAGTCGAACTCGGATAGTGAGATGGTTTATTTGCATGTTCTTGGCTTAGTGTCAAATGGTGCAAAACACCTTGTGATTTGCCTACTCGATAGCATGAGGTCGGAAAACAGAATTCATGCAATGCACTTTTGCCGTCGAAGCCGAAATGTTCGCACTTGGCTTTAAAACCTATCACTGTGACCGTATTACGAATTACTTTTACCCAATTTTGAAACAGTCGGCCGCCTCCATGGAATTCGAACCCATGACAGCAAGGACAAGGCTTGTGTATGGCAAACGCCCTAACCACTTGAACTGCGAGACCCTACCGTGAGCCATAAGTTTAATACCATTTGGTTTAATTTACCCACTCAGTCTATTGCAACTTATGTGATCTGCTAACTCTGATCATGTAAGCTGGCTGCCCAGCGGAATTGGTGGATGCAGTATGCTGCATTATGTTGAGCGGATAAACTGAGCCCGCGGCTCCCGGTAGGGCCTCTTAGCTCCAATAGTAAGAGCGTTGGCCGTTTTCAAGTTTTTCACTTGCTGTCGTAGGTTCGAATCCCACCGAAGCCACAAAATTCTTTACAAACAGATCAGATGAATTATTCACACTAATTAACCAAGTCTCATAAATTAATAGATAAGAAGGTGCATTAAACCCAATTGTGAAAAGCTGGACGGCTAGAGCGTTGGCCGTACTAAAAAGTTTCCCTTGCTGGCCTGTATTCCGATCCCACCATGGCCACCCAGTTTTTTACAATTGGTCAAATGATTTATGTAAATCTGCCCAAACCTCCCTTACTAATTATTGGGAAGTTTCTTATCATTTAATGACAGTTTTTGTTCTGCGTAAGCGCAACTACGCGTTGTAGTTGTATTGGTCCTGTAGTTGGTGGTGGCCAAGGGTTTGGTCATATTCATCCGCCTAGAGGCAGTAGTTGGGGCATGGTCAACTCTTAGCAACGGCCTACTTTGAAATCATTGTTGTGAGTTCCAACTTTTTACCTATTTATTTTAACGTTACTGGTTGACTAGTGCTATTGTCCTCCAATCCGTCGTTAGTCAAATGCCTGTTTGTATCCCAATTTCTTTAGTTCCAATTATTGATTCTGTACTAAGTGTATAAACATGGCTTAAATATAAAACTTGCCACAATTGATGAAGAAACGATGATTCTATCATCGCAAATCGGGTCGACGTTCGAAAAAGTAATATGACTCTGTTCGCTAGTATCCATGAGGTGTATAGGTTGTGTTCTTGGCTACACCCTTTAAGAAGTAAGAGGCCCCTCTATGAGGCGGGTGCAGACAGTGGTTGCCGAGCACAACCCTTCGCGGCTACCCATTTCTCGTCTGTGGATCCAATGAACCATGCTCTGCTTAAAGACAACAGCCTGATAACTGCGGCCTAGAAGAGAAACAGGTTATCATAGTGCCTGTACCTGCATACCTGCTAGTCTCTTGCTCTGTTCGGTACTCTCGCTCTTTCACTTCAGATTGTTCCTAGGACTTGAGCGCTGATGACCTCGTAGGCCATTTTATTTAGGGATAGCTTTAAAGTTAGAAAAGGAGAATAGGTGCTTCTATTGAAATTTAACCTAATGCCACCTGTATTACGGGCGTTTCTATTCCTTGTCCTGCGGAGACCATATAACTTATTCCCACATATTATTTCGATATCCTAATTAGCTGTTGTTAGCGTACTGTTGGTTGTTGTTAGCGTATGCTATACGAAGCTTGCTGAAGAAGGCAAATAACGTTAAACTACTTACTCAGAATAGAACAGAAAGTTCTGACCAAGTTCCATCACCGACTTTCTTTTTGGCTGGAATTTTTACTAGTTCTGCGATATGGGAAAGCACTGAATACGTATGAGGTCAATTAACATATCAATACTAGTCTTTTTGATGGTGACGCTGGCTATCATATGCCTCCCCAAACCAGTAAACTTAAGACTAAAACCCGTGGCAGGCGCCAGACAATAAAATTCAGGAATGATTATTTTTATCCTCAGCTCGCCTGCTGTGCGCTGACCATAATTTTAGCGAGAGAGGAAGATAGTAAACTCGGAAAGAAGGCTATCTATGGAACTAATAGGTTTGAAGTGAATATGAAACCTTAGGTACTGCAGATGGCCTCACGCTAAATTCCAGCAGAGTACCTACTGCGATGTCCTAACATTAACCTCTACACTCCAAATCTTAAATCGAACTCTAAGCTCAACCCTAACCATCCCTGGAATCTCGAATAAGACCGCTTGCAATACGGGAGCCCAATAGTCCCATACACTACTCTGTCTCGACCCTAATCGAATGGCTTTAAATTCGTTGCCAGGGATCCAGCCTCCGCAACGCCACTGAGTGTTGATGTTGGTCTATTCGCCCAGGATGAAGTTTTCAGTGCTTGACTGATAATCGTTTTCGGCCTGTGAAACTTTTCTACTTCGCATATTCTCTCTTACAGTAGGATATGCCATCGGAGGTGAAGTTGATTTGATCAATAAAATTACATAAATCTTCTGCAACTGTGTTATATTTCTCCTCGAATCTAACCGGAACCGTAATGCAGACATAGGCAGCGAACGCAAGGGCACCGTAAGGATTGTAGAAGTTATCTGCTATATAGTCAGTTATCTCTGACACTTGACAGCTCCCCCCTTTGTCAAATATGTTTGCAGCTGATACATGCATGCCTTGCTTAGCCAGCTTCCACCAGTCATTTGCCGAGATTCCATAATTGACGCTTGTAACCGACATTAAAATTTTTGTTAGTTTCCTTCCTCTAAATAACGCTCTGAGCAGGTTTAACTTGCCCAGCAGAACCAGAAGGCTCAATCAGTCTCTTCTCCAGAAACGGAAACCAAACACCAAAACTCAAAGAACCACTATCATGTTTTGTCGAATTGTGCCGAGCCAGGTCTTGAGATGTCTTTCTCTTGGACACCTCCAGGTCAACAGCTGCGGTGGATCGGAGGCTGTATAACAAAGCTTGTTCAGACCAGCTCTGTCTTCTTTCTTCAAAGGCGTAAGACATCCCCACAACACTGCCACAGCGAGTGCAGACTGCCTCATTTGAGACGAATTCGCTGTTCTTCACTCGAAGGATGATCCTTGGGCAGCATTGATAAAAGACCTCCAGGCTTCGCTCATCTTCAACGTGCAAAGCCAAGCATTCACAATCGTATAGGAGGACTGACTGGACGGAAGCACGCTACACACGGATCTTCCTGGCGATGGAAATGTCGCGTCGGACTCATAGACACTTTCGATGTTTCGGTGAGCAGCAACGATTCGGGAGACAATGCCGTGCTTTTATGCTCATATGGCAGCAGTCTTGCCCCGAAGTATTTGGAGATGCCTATGCCTTTAAGTTGCCGGTCATTACTGCCCATATGTCTGGTCAGGGATAAAGTTCGAGAACAATTTGGTCTTCCTAGTCTTTATGGATAGGCTGATTGAAATAGCATTGTCATTCACCCGTGGCACTGCGGACTATAGAGCACCAAAGTTTGGGGCTAGCAAGACGAGGTCGTCAACAAGTTGGCCTTGCTTAGCTGTTTTAACAATTTGCCCTAGCAGTTATACTCTAATTATTTGTTGATGAATAAAATCATTCAGTTGTTTTAGGTGAAGAAACCTATCCTCTCGACTTGCTTGAGTATCGAATTTTGTTTCACTCATTTGTCTTAAAGTTGAAATAAGCGCTCAGCCGGCACTCGGTGCTGCTGTGGGTAATAATTGACTTTTATCACAGGCGAGAAAGGTATCCTGCTCCATCACTGTTTCACTTTCCTGGGATTCTGCACCTCATTATGCCAGCGTCACAAACATTTTTGTATAATTTACAGTGTTAAGTAATATATGTCGCATCCCAGTCTCAGCAGAACGGTCCCTCGGACGGCAGCAACGGTAATTCGAAGTCAGTACTACTCCGGGGAAGTGAGCAAACAATGTTTCATTTCCCGGGTCCTTGTATTCTAGACTGTACCGCAATTTGTGTCTTGGTTGGTATAATGCACGGTTGGGTCAGGTGACTGTAGTTAGAGGCAGACGGACATTACCGACAAGGACAAGGGAGACTGGTCGTATTGTTCTTCTGGCATTAATACTAGCAAGTATGTACTGTAGGATAAATTGGAACCAACAAATTGCGTGACAGCTCACCGTCGGCATCTTGTCACTGCATAACATAAATAGAGGAAGAGAATACTAGTCGTTGTACGACTGCTGGTGCGGCTAAAAAGTCAGGCCAAAGGCAGTACGGGACGAGTGAATCCCGGAACCGATCGGTGGGAACCCATCCATCAGCTATAGTTATGTTGACTAAGTTTCAGCCCACAGCATTTAGCCGAGTCTGCCGAACTACAAACAGTTTGGATGCAGAAGGGGTTTTCAGTGGTAACCGTCGTGACTGCTTTGAAGGTCAAACACTGTGATGACGAGAAATTGCAACTGTTTTCAAACCGAAGTAAGCAGTAAGTTTCTAGACAGGAAAATGCAAAGCCAACCCGTCCCCTCATACCATTTTCTATTCTGCCTTCCCTGGTCAGCTTCCTGCGAATTAATCTACAATGCGCATGGACTTGATTTATAGCGCATTGGCGGCACTGCATTGTTGCAGTCAATTGAATACATTCAGCCAATGTGGAACTCAATCTACCTTCACCTAATGCCTCCGTTTATAGACTCTTTGACTCCAAACAATATATCAACTCTTATTATTTAAACGCAGATATTGTCGCCTAGCATTTGCCGAAAAAAGCACCACAATTGTGTTAAGGCAGCTGTCCCCTATTTAAACTATTTTAACGGTAATTACATTCGCTAAAAACACATGAAACGGTATGCGTTTGTTTAGTTCCCCTTTGCGCATTCACTTACGGCTATCCTATGTTTGACGGTGTGTTGTGGTGGTAGTGGTGGTGGCTTCAAAGTTTGTTTAAATGGAGATATAGGTTTTCTTACTGAAAAGATTTCCCCTTTCCTACAGCCCTCTTTAAAAAGCGGTGTCGCTGAGGAATAGCGAACGCTTATACGTATGTTCTCTCAATCGATCAATATGTTTGCGTGTGTCGGGAACAACCATTGCCACTTAGTTAAGTGCAATAGCTTGGACAATTAATTCCGACGTGCGAGAGAGCATAATCTAACCCATTCCTTCTATGATCCAAAAGAGGCTGTTTAATGACGATTTTTCAATTCGGATCTCAGATCAAACATGCAGAACAAGACGAACAAATAGATACAGAAACCCAAATGAGTTCATTTGAGAGCAGGTAGGGAAATGTAGGTGGCAGCAACTTCCCGACGTTCGGTTGGGCACGGTTTTTTAGCGCCAAACTTATGGACGCTCTTACATATAACTGTTTTCATGGTCAATCAGGAGACCGTCAAAGGCTGTAAGCACCTAGAGTCTTCGGAATAATAGTGTAGTATGCTTAATTTTTTTAAGTTTCTTCGGATTTGTCAACTTTGTAGTGGAATTAAGTAAAGTTAAGTTGCTGACCGTGTAATCTCATGAGATTTACAAGTTTATTATTAAGTGGAATTGCATGCAGTACG
Organism: Dibothriocephalus latus; assembly: GCA_900617775.1. Lineage (NCBI taxonomy): Eukaryota > Metazoa > Platyhelminthes > Cestoda > Diphyllobothriidea > Diphyllobothriidae > Dibothriocephalus > Dibothriocephalus latus. The sequence continues at coordinate 2,336 of UYRU01041891.1, read as the reverse complement.
GCTTTGATCCCGAACAATTAGCGTTTTTGTACCTTTTATATTTCATGCCTCTATTGGTCGGAAGTCAATAAGTGGGGCAGGAAACTTTCAAGAACGTAGACTAGAGACCTTATGAAACACTGTTTAACCTCCCTTCGTATATTCTCGCCTATTTTAGCATGTTTCGATATATCGAAGGTCATTGTAGATTTTAGTAAGAAGGTCGATGAACATCTTTTCCAAATGTTAGTTTTGAAAATATCACCAGAAGAAAGGTCACCGGGCGAACCTTTTCGAGTTCAATCTAAAGGTTAACATGAGCGTTTTGGCCAAGTTCTACTGGCTTCAGTGGAGTAACCGCGTAATATTTGCCATGTGTTAAAGGGCCGTCAGTAGTGTACAAAAGAACATCTAGGTTGATTGACTCTACTTCCGGCAGAAATAATAGCAAACGTTCGTATTCATATTTCGTCGATATGTTTTCACCGCAATAGGATTTCAATGAGTTCAATTTCTTTGTAAGTCTCTTCGCATTCGAACATTGCTGGCAAAGACAAGGAAGACTGAAATGGACATTGCTAGCTCATTAGCCACCCTAAGCCAGTCATTACCAACCCCATGTCATGCACAACCCGAAGCTCGAACGCGCGATCTGTCTATCAAAAGTCCATTATGCCACGGACTCGTGGTTTTGCCAGTTTGATCGTTAATATTGTCATCCATTGAGGGACGCTCACTGATCGCTAAGGCAACCCCCTCAAATCGGTCTGCCTTTGGGCCCCGTCAGCAGCCGCACAGCAACTAGGAGTGTAGGCAGAGGAGCACTGTCGATGAAGACAAGGGAGACGAGAATGGCCACTTCTGGTTCATTAGCCCTCATCAGCTGGTCATGCCCAACGCCAGGGAGTGCATTGCCTGAGGCTAAAACTTGCCACCTACTAGAGAGAGAGGAATGCTACATTTACAATGGAAAATCCTAAACTTTCAGCAAAAATGGCTCCATTCACAGAGAGCAAAGGATAAGGTAAATAAGGGGTCATGGTAAAAGGTCAAAGGTAAAAGGTCATGTAATACTCAGAATTAAAGTTGTACACGATATCCACATCTACTATGGAGACAGGTCAGCTTTCAACCTCTGAATTTCCGCTTCTCCACACGTGAGGTAGCGTGCTAGTAGTGGGAGAACAAAGTGCTGATATGCCGATGTACGGCAAGACATATGATGGAAGCCTCGGCGCATCGTACGGGAAGACTTCGCAGCCATTAGATCAGAGTGGAGAGGGTGAGCAACCTCACTAAGGATGCAATCAGCTTGACCGTTTTAAAGTGGTGCTGTACTATAATGTCAGCTAAAAGAACATAGGAAACACCGGCAGCTGAAGAGAGCATTCGGAGACGTTTAAGAGTGACCAGGTCTTTTTTGAGTAAAGCTGGAAAAATAACTGGAGAGCAGTAAAGACTAATTAGAAGTCTCGGATGGGGTATTATCTAGGGTTGGTTATGACTAGCTGATTATGGTTGATGAGCCAGGAATGACAATTCCAATCTACCTTGGCTTTTCTGGCAATCTTCCTCTGCCTACCCTACTAGCCGCTGTATGGCTACTGGTGGGGCTCGAGAGAGCACTCAATGGCAGAACGGAAAGATTCAGTACTCTTAGCGATCGGTGAGCATTTATCAACGAATCCCTCAGTATTCCGCACCCGGTTTCTGGCATGTAACCTGTCCACCTTGTTGATTTAACAAGATCTTTCTGTCTACCCTCAACTTGGTGCACAAGCCTGAATCCATGAAACAAGCCTTTTTAGATTTGACCCGAAATTAGATATGAATAAATGTGCACAGCCCTGTTGGGACGCTAGAGGACCTATTGATAAGCCCGAACCCTCTCGAAACACATAAGTGCACTTATGCGCAGTTCCTATATCAAAAGTTAAGGCGGTCAATTCGAGTAATGCCTTTCCTTAAATAAATGTCTAGAGCCTTAGTGGCGGCTTTTATTTGCTCTAAGTGCAGCTATTTGCTTTGAATAAATGTGGATGTCAGTACTGAGAGGCTGCAAGGGACCATACTCGAGCAATAAACATTATGTGCAGGTTACTAAAAATTGTAGCTCATCGATCTTGTATTTTTATGGGGACTCTTGGTTCAAAGACCTCCAGTTACAATAAGCGGTCGCCATTGGCTGTTAACAAATACATTCTCGAAACGTAAGTTATTTTACAGGTACCCGAATAAAATAGCAAGCACACTGAATTGTGAGTGGATGCAAAGTTTCGCGTTCCACGTATGTGCACGAGTTCGTTTATTACAGTAGTCGCCGGCTATTAAGCCCACGGCTAATAAGCCCAGCCGCG
>UYRU01041890.1:17317-29637 GCA_900617775.1 Dibothriocephalus latus | reverse complement strand
TTTTTTTTCGAGTTGTGCTGTAGCTGGCGCAGACATCCCGCGGTCGAAACCTGGGTCAAGTTGGATCTAGTCAATGCAGACAAACGCTTGAAACCCTGTGACAAGTGCAAGTGGGAGAGTTAATCATGTGCACGCAGAGTAGCGCGACGGCGCTAGCGTTTTGCTATTAGGGTTCGCATTACGCCTCACACCTGATACACCATGGTCGGACGCAGGAAGTTGCCTAGCCGAACTAAATTATCTTTTTGGATTACTTTTCTAAAATTGTTATCCGAAAGCTTATATATGTCGATATATGCAACAAAATTAACCAAACCAATTCCAAATCAGGCGTCCTAAGCAAGCACATAGCGAGTTCTTCCTTATATAAGGACTGCGTCTTAATTTCGTTAAAATATTTTTGCGGAAACAGCAAACATATGTCGCCCTCAAAGGGACAACCACTATAGGCACTAGGCTTTTTAACCCTAAGGAATGATTTACCCATCTTAATAAAAAAAATTGGGCTACAAGATCCCGTGTGATACCCGAGGTGCCTTATATTGTGACGAAATGGGAAAATTTACCTCAAGCCGCATTCATAAACGTCAGCTGGCAATGGAGAGGCATGAACATCTGTCTCAAGTGGCAATGCACACCCCTAATACAGGGCACAGCTTCGAACGAGACAAAACTGAATCGTCTACTTTTTCCCTTCCAAAGTGGACTGAATAACTTGGGAACATCCACTCCAATAATTCGTGCTTCAATCTGAATATTGATTCAGGTACCATCTATAAAAATTCCTAGGAAGAAAGGAAAGAAATGAAAACCAAACAATACAGATTGACACACACGGCAACCACTTATCGACGCAAACACCAAATAAGTGTCGATTTTAGAGGCCTGTTTAAAATCTTAACCGTTTTTTGCACCTTTACTCAAGTATAAGGATGGCCGAGGCAGCAACGTTGAAAAATGTACCCAATAAGTTTGCCTTTGTTTTGTCAAAGAACATATTTGCCTTTATATATACGCATACTGAAATACTGGCATCACAAGATATTTGATTAAAAAGAAAGGAAAATCTTTAGGGAACTGGAAACTTTAATTTTTACAATTTTGAAGCTGATCCCCAGCATTGAATCAAACTTTGTGATGTGTACAATAACAATTAACTAAATTAGCAGAGTCTAGCGGGGCAGTATATGGCTGAGTAACGTCTACACCGACAGGCGTTATGTGCATTTTGTCATTCCGCTGTGGTTGGCTGTGGCCTCGAATCATTTGTATGCGGCAATTTAGTCGATTTGCCGATTGATGCATGCCTCATCTGAGGGCATTGTTTCTAGAAAATCAAGGCCTTCCCTGATCGGGTAAGTGCCAACAATCCGTGTGTTCCTTCACGCAAATTTATGACCGGTTTTTAATGTGCGCATATGTGTTTAGATATATGTGTGTATTGTCCTTTTATGCCTTTAATACTTTAAGCATTTCAATTTTCTGAGTATCACCCTCACTTTATACGCTTTGAGCATTGTCGGGCGCGTTAAAGATTGCAAATAGTTTAATTACACGCTCTAAAACTCTACATCAATTGACATAGTTTGAACTGCTGCATCCGTGCAGTGAAATAATATGGCATATGGCAAAAATCCGAAATTGTTTCGACATATTCAAAATGATCGGCAGTGCCGGCACATTCACGTTGTTAAAAAAAGTCAGCAAATTCTGGGCGGTTGAACTCTGTACGTTGAAACACATGCTTGGAAGTGAGTGGGATAAAAGGCTTCATAAAGGTAGATACTTGGGGCATTTTGATTTATTTTTAGGAATCGTCAGGTAAGCGCCCTATCACCCAATCCATATTTATCTAGGGTATGCAACGTTTATTAACCGCGGCTATTAAACGTTGCATAACTTAGATAAATATGGATTGCTTATGAACGCAGAAAACAAAAATTTTAATAACGTGTAATTTAAATTTTTGTTTTCTGCATTCATAAGCAATCTCCGTTTAGAACAACGATCGAAGGCCCAAATTTTCTGTCCTATAACCATATGTCATATATAATTATTAACAAATATAGGCAAATAAAATGAAAATAACATGATGCTTCTAGAAGTTGACTTGCCCTATGACCGCGTTCCTTTAGAAATATTTTAGACTTCAATAACGCAACAACCGTAACTCCAAGCTGATTTCGCAAAATTCGACTTGAAAAAAATGTCCAAACCGAGGAACCTTTGATATTTTGTTTTTCAATGACTAGCTGTCTGAAATCAGAGCTTTTGCAATCTATCGCAGGAAATGGGTGTCATAAACAGAAAGCTTGAAACGGATTGCATATTTTTCCCAAACCCCGTCATATTTTAATACATAAACTGAACTACAGTTCTCCGATTGTCCGGCTATGCTGCGATAGTGTATGTGGACGTATGTCTGACTATATAAAGTTTTGTAATTTATCATACTATCAGCACATTTCCTAGCTAAAAGCCTAAACACATGTCTTATCATTATCTTTACACTGCATGACACATCTGCAAGGGGTTTGGCTCATTAATGGGTTTACTAGCTTCCCCTTTTTGCTTTCGGGTTAATACGCCAGTTTTGGACGTTCGGGTTTTTAATTTCCTTAGAAATTAATTCCCCTCCTCGGTATAGATTAGCATATCCAAGGTATATAGGCGTACTTCTATAGGTATAGATTTTATGGTCCATCGTTGACTCAGAAGCCATATAGTTCAGTTTTGGATAAATTATCGTCAAATACTTAATTGCACATTGATATACTGGAATTGTAAGACAATTGCTACATCCTCAATATAAACATTTAGAACTAGGGGTTCGGCACAAGATAGTGTCAGTAAATGCCATAATCTCAAGCCAACTTAAAATTTAAGCAAATGTTTTTGCGAAAAAGTTCCTGGAATCTTTGGACTTTAATTAATCATCAATCCCGTTGTCACACCTTTTGCAAAGTTTACTTTCATAACCTAGAAGTTGCCATTTTCAGCTTTTTTGACGCTTATATTTTTTCGCCGGTGTCAATCTGGGTTCTTCCACGATCTGTATTTTCACTGTCAAATAATGTCGCCAAGAATACGGAATTTTGCTGAGGATTTGCTTTACAATATCGACTTCCAACAAAAATTGAGCATCTTTGTTATAAAAAATAACCTAAGTAATTCAACTGAACTTTAAATCCACCGTTTTCTGCTTTGCTTAAACTCTTTTCGGAATCAAAATCAGCTTTAACTGACTTCGCATAATAAGGCAATGACTCTACCAAGGTGTCTACTTTGATAGTCCCGAGCTATTAAGCGCAATGTTACTCCCACTTTTTAATTTAGATTCCAGAATTTAAAACTTAGTAGGTGCTCCTCGACTAACTACTCCATTATTAAGCTTGTATGGTTGCATTGAACACAGTCTGGATTCCCGGCATCTTACAACGCAATCATTGTGTATGCGAAAATATATCTACGTTTTCTGACTTTTCAAATCAATAGCGCAAAATGTAGGTAAATTAACTGCATAACAGAAGATGGAAAGCCAGGTAGTAGCGAAATATCTTTGAGAATTTTAAATACATCACAGTTGAGGTCAAGCATGTTCATCGCACTGAGAAATTTGGAATCAACTAAGACAGTTCATCCCTTCTAAAATAACGAACCAACATTTCGGTCGTAAAAATTTTTGTGTTCGGACGAAACCTATTTCACAACCCCATGAACATGAACCAATACAGTTAATTGCTTCATACCGAAGTTGAGCTTCACGGGCCGACGGCATAACCCGTTATTTTTGGCCCTTGAAACCTACGAATAATTTTATAGCGGAGCCAAGGAGAAATATAGACAAAAACGAAGGAGGCTAAAATGAATATCATCTAATTATTTGTCAATGTATGACAACCATGTCCAGGTTCAGATCTAGAAAACCTGGAGCCTGAACTCCGATTTTTGGTGCCTTGTGCATGCAGTCAGATACTGAACTATTAGGTCATGGATATGCAGTTATTTACTTCCAATACCCACAGATATCCACGGAAGAGTTTTCAAGCAAAAGAAGCCTATCATTTGCTCCAAATGTTTTTTTTAGGAATAAACATGTCGGCTGCGGGACAGGCGTATTCACTTCGAGCAAAAGACCGACATGAAAGGATCGAAATTCCAGAATACAATTACCGCGAGGGAGGTCTCAAATCCCAATACTTCCGAGGAGGTTGGTATGTGCCATCAGAACGCAGGTGGGAAAAGTACTACGAGCATCATTTTCTTCCGCCGCTGACCCGGAGAGATGCCATTGATTTTTCGCGTGAGAGTGAATACGTCGATTTTAAACGGAAAACGAATCAGCATTATGGTAGGACATTTCTTGCCGGGGTTTTTCTGACTGCCATTTTCAGAGAAGTCTTTGCTGGGTCATATTCCTCAGTCCGTGCCCTATGTCAAGTGGAATGGACACAAACGCATACCCCAGGAGCCGTGTACCTCCACCTTTGAACCAAAGTGCTTCGGTGAAATTGAATGGGATGGTCCAGGTTATTATGGATACTACCATGAGGTAATCTATACTTACGTCGCTTGCGTTATCATTGTAACTTACTGATGCTGAACGCGATAATAACGTGCTCGAAATGAAATCACACAAGCTCCACTTTCCATCAAAATTCTATTTCAGGCACTGGATATGTTTAATCGAGAAGAATGCAGGCCACCTCGGCCGGGATGCTGCCAGAGACGGTGTATTGTTGACAGCCGCGTTATTCTGGACTAGGAGATGGGAAGAAACAATACGCTGGACAAAATGGATGCCTTTATTCTTATTAGGGAGGAAGAAACGGGAGAAAAGTCGACAATACCTTTCTCCGGCGAGTCTTCTGTTGGAAGACGCAAGTCACTGACTTTCTTCCATTCGATTTATTTCCTTGTTAATAAACTTAACTTATCGGGTGCTGTACCCGTTAAACGTATGTCTGTTGTTCACACTGGTAAAAATAAAAGCACCAACTGAACGTTTCGTGTACTTATACTTGGTTCGGCTGCGATTGTGCTTAATCTATTCGGCCTTGATTATGTCCTGGATGGTACCTCTCCACGCATGAAAATCCGTGACGGCAGACCTAGACAGTTCAATCCATTATTTTAGTCAACACCGGAGGCCGAATACCGAAGGTCAAAAAAAACTTCTATTTCCTGATGGACTAATTCGACCCAAGCTTTGAGCTGCTCCTCTCTTCGACGCCTCCAATAGGGTAGCAGTGTCGGATCGAGGATAGTAACAGTGAGTTTGGGAGGTTGAAATCATAAAATATGTCCAAAGCACCTCACTCGCCTTTCTTGGAAAGTCTGGAATATCCTTGCGTTGTTTTCGCAGCGAGTGCAGACTATCTCATTTGATACGAAGTCGGTGTACTTCACTCGGGGGGATGGTCCTCAGACAGCGGTGGTCAAATACTTCAATGTTTCGCTCATTTTCTACACGCATATTCCAGTATTCGTAGTCATTGAGGAGAACAGACGGAACAGATGCACGGTCCATGCGAACCTTCGTGGCGATTGAAATGTCGTATCAGGTCCATAGGCGATCTCTAAGGCTTATGAAAACTCGACGAGCTGCATCGAGTCGGGAGACAATTTCTTCCTTTCTCTATCTTTTCGCCAGCAACCTTGCCCCGAGGTATTCGAAACTATATGCCTGTTCAGGTTGACTGTCACTGATCTCGAACGGCGCCTTCTCTTGGGCAAAGATGCAGCATAAAAATACTGGTCTTTCCAGAGTTTATCGACAATCCGACCAATTTAACAACTTCGCTCACCCGTGACAACATAGACTGTATATCACCAAAGCTTGGGGCTAATAAGGTGATATCATCGGCGTAGTCGAGATCATTCAACCGGCGTCCGGGTGCAAGCTCTGTACCGTTCTCTTCATGGAGGGTCTTCCCGGGAATCCAGGTAACGGCGTAATTGAACAGAATGAACGACAGGATACAGCCTTGTCGAACGTCTGACCGAAAACCGAATGCTTCTGAAAGATTGTTGTGAACCAGAACCCGCACAGTGGTAGAGAGGTGGAAGGCCTTGATCATGGCGATTACTTTTGGTGGCACACCTGGTGCCAGTATCCGCCATAGGAATTCACGATGGACTAGATTGAACGCGGCAAAGTCAACAAAGCAGACGGCCGTCAGTTGTTGATAGCTATGGCAGAATTCAAGGATGCGTCTTAGGGTGAACATCTGTTCTTCACATCCACGCCCAGCACAGAATCTGGCTTGGTTAGGCCTCGTCCTAGGGTCACGCACATACTGGAATCGCCTGAGAAGGAAAATAGCGAAGATCATCGTAGCAACGTCAATAAGACAGTAGAAATCGCATCTGCTTTTACCTCCCTTCGTTTTGACAGGAACAACTATTTCTGAGCACGAGTCATCAAGAACGGCATCGTCTCTCCACGCTTGTTCAATCACCCCATGGAGTGAAAATGCCAGATTTTCGACAGTAGACTTTTAGAGTTCAGCGGATATACCGTCTCCTCCAGGCGCCTTGTTGTTGCGCAGTCTTTGTATGGCGTTGTTGACTCCTCCTTCAGAAGGCCGGTCGCATGAAACTGGATGAATAAGAAAGGGAGGAGACTCAGCTTCAGATAGGATGCAGGAGATTATGGGTTCGGTATCGAAATTGAGGTGCTCGAAGTTCTCCCGCCAGCGCTCGACGTTGGCCAAGTTTTAAGCAATGAAACCACTAAGAACAGAGTCACTCAGTGAAGAGAGTTTGCCACTAACCTAGCGGATTACTTTAAATAGGTTTCGAGTGTTACTAACGTTTGAGACCTGCTCTATGGAAGTCGCTGTTTCAGCCCAGTAGTTCTTCCGGTCCTCCCTAGCTGCTTTTCCCGTCATATTTCTGAGTTTGCGGAAGGAATAACCATTACAGCACCTATATTGAGCTGTCTAAGCAGAAATCTGCAGGGTTATTCCGCTGATTCAATCAGTGCAGCGTTGCTGGGTGTGACATTAGTGTTTTTCATAAGGTGGACTGCGTTCCACCCAAAGGCCTTTGAGGTCTTCGCAGCGTTAAAGTAGTGGCTAGGTTTAAAATAAGGAAGTTTAACTTCTCAGTATAAATTATTACTTATTTGATGATAAACTCATTTGTGTCCAGTGAGCATGTTTGTGTTCTCTGTGAAGGCGGATTAGTTTATAAAAATCATTTCTGGCATGAGATGCAAACCATCAAGAATTGAAACCAGGATTACCTGAATGATTTTGCTCAGGTGAATCCTCTGAATTAAATGTCAGGCTCTGAAATACTCCATTTGAATAAAACGGAGGGTCGTTCCCCTAATAGATGCATACTGGTGCAGAACGTTTTGATTTACTGTGCTAGAGACGCCTGCTGTGGCATTCAACTCACGCTTAATCCTCATGAGTTACTCGTTATTTGCTCGTTTAACTGCTGTTATCAGTTTAGAAGTACGGACTCCTTATGTTAGGGGATAGAACTGTGTTTCTTCTAAAATGCTACCCTGTGTTGTTCATTGCGCCCGCTGTTTTCATGTTGTCTTAAAAATACAATTCGGCTTTAATCTTGCTCTAGTCCTCGTTCTGATATTAGGACACTTAATCAAGCAGAACGTGCTACTTAAATTGCCACGCATTTTTTACCCAAGCAAATTCCACAGTTAAGTCACCAGAGCAACTCTTCAGGCACCCAGTTTAGTTAGATTACTTCTGACGGATATTGCTTCGTGATATAAAAGAATCGCAGACATACAGCACTGTTTCACCTTAAACATTTTACCTTTTTACTGTCGGTATTTGAATTTGTGCTTTTGCGAAGGAAAGTAAAAGGCTACTCAAAATTTCACAACTCAGTCATTCGGACATAAAGCAGCAGCTTTCTCAAGGCGATGGTCACTGTAACATTATATTGCAATGCTTACTTAAAGGCATAAAGTAGCGAGTACATATATAGTTAGATGAAACATTGGTTTGTTCTGAGGAGAAGTACCTGAACACTAACCAGACGAAATCATAGTATTATCCCTTTTTCACCAGGATCAAAGTCCACAATTCTTTACAATATCTAAGTCACCGTCACTCTGCGACACAGAGGTCATAAGCAGCACGTTTTTTTTCCGATAAGTGATAAGGAGCCCCGGTTTGCGGGTCATGCGTCCACTCACCCACTTTAAACCTATTCGATTTTAATTATTTTGCCAGTTCGAAAGACCAGAGCCATTGAAAGACATGCAAATTGTTATACGAGAGTATACGAGTCTTGCTGCACCTTGGCTTACCTTCTTAGCTACCAGAGCCCTTCATGTACCTTCCCTTCGAAGAAAGAGAAGATCCTTTAATTTACGGTGGCAATCGGACCTTCGATAGCGACACCATCTACCTCGTGTCCCACAACATAGTGGGCGCGGTGTAGGTGACGTGGGCATAGTTTAGTTTATATTGATAGCGGACTTGTACAGCATTCGCTTCACTTTCCTCGGCATCACTCGTACTAATCCGAAGGCAAGGCACTGCTAAGACGACCGGAGGTGGGCTCTGGCGCAGTGGCTGACAGGGCTAAACAGCCAATTCCGCAGACCAGCTGGTCCCCGTAGAATGTGACAGATATTCACAAAGGCCAAGTTGAATCACATGTGCGTGGGGATGCCATTAAGACCACAGTAAGAAGCAGACATTGAGTCCAACTCTCAGTCTTCTAGTTATTTACTCCAAACAGCCGCAATACTGACCATGGGAATCACGGTATCCCGTCAGTTGGCACTCAGCCAAGCCATGATTCAGCGCGTCGTGATCCATGAACTGGTTTGCCCTGGGAATGGACTCTCCAAAAGCGGCCTCTCACTATCTCTAAACACTTGCATAGGCATCAAGGGACCATCCAAGCTTCCCAGGTTGCCTACCTGCCCAGTTGTCTTTGAATTTTCCAGGCAGAGACCCCAGAAGTCCGCTTGAAAATTTGTTCGGTTAAGTGCCAATTCACGGCATTCCCCATCGATCAAACAAACTGCTTGGGAGCAGAAGCTAAGGCCGTCAGCCGACCCATATAACTTGTAAGGTCCAAAACAGGTGAGATGCCGATTTGACCAGTCTCTAACGCACTCTCTCCTCTCTCTCACCTTGCTGTGATGATAAAACCACGACTGGAGGAAGCTCAGGCGCACTGTCTGTGTATGCCGTACACGACCTGTTTGCCGCAGCGTATACCAGGATTCTGCGAGTTTGAAGGGCTCGAATCCCATATGCATGGTAGTGTTTTAAAGACCGCTTTTAGAAGGAGCCCTTGGGCCTAACTATCAGCCCCTCGATATGTACATAGTGCCGACCGTGAGGGCTTGTAATGGTCGTGTCTGTCCAACGCCCTCCTAACTCTTGACGCCACAGACGCGGTCACTCAGAGCCTAGGACCTCGCGGGAAAGCAGTTTTCCCGCGTGCTTCGGGCCTATGCGCAAACGGGCGCGCGCCCACGCTAGCCAGCCTTCGCCCATCTCAAGGTGGCACCACAACGGCTAGCCTAGACATTAGCCGCGTGATTGGTTGCCGTAACAAACCATGCGCCGTCGATTCCCGATGCTCTTTTCACTCCGGAACTGACGCCCGAGAGTCAAAACTCTTTTAATCTATCCTCTTATCCTTCTGCAGAATACACTATTCCTAACAATCTGGATTTCCCATCGTCTTCTCTCGTCACCTAAAGAAACCAAGGGCCAAGATCGCAGCCGTTAGGGTTAAATCTAAATAGCCTTAACACCTGTCGATAGGCTCAGTTATCCCGTCAGTTGGCAATATGTTTGCTCTTTTTCACCTTTGTTCCACCTCACTGGCTCGTTCCATTTGGCATCGACAGTGAGCTGACGTATTATTTTTATATCACAACACGAACGTACACAAATAGGGTGTTCAAAGGTACACACGTACATTTCCTTCAAATAAACTGAGCTGAACTGAACCCTTCAATCCATGAATTTTGGTTCCTTGTGATATATCCAGGTGCATCGTATTTATTATAATGAGGATTGCGTTATTATGTTGTGAAGGTGGATATATGCTCCAGTGTCGACCTCACAGTAGTTTTCTTCTGGCAGGCACCAGTCGATTGTGCGAGCTTGTCAAAGAACTGATTATGGAATGGAGCACAGCTTCGGATGCAGTCAGTCAGCCTGTCGTCACAGGATATGATTCCTTAATTTCAGTTGACCCAGTTGTAGAAAATTCGTGGCCTCGGAGGAAGTCAAACCCACACAATAGGGAAGGCTTTAGGACGGCCAACGGTTTGCCACCTGAGCCACGAGACTCAACGTGAGCCGTGAACATACTCACACTTGGGTCAATTTACCCACCTCACCTACTACTCGTATTAAATCCACCATAACGCAAAAGCCTTCCCTGCTGTGCGGATTCGACTAGCACCGAGGCCGCGAATTTTCCACAATTTGGTCAATTGAATTATTCAAATCTACCCGAACCCTCTAACAATTAAGTGAGCCTAATAGTCATTCTGGTGGATTCTAGATGATTGCTTAGGAAATCCTGCCTGGCAGTCAGCATACTGAGTCCTTATTAGTGGGTTCCATACCAGCAATAGTTCAGGCGGGCAAATCGATCCAAGGATGATTAGATTCACGGCTCATGGTAAGCCTCGTAGCTGGCAGAGCGTTGGTTATTCTAAAGCCTTCACTGGTATGTGGGTTCGAATCCCAGCGAGGCCACGAATTTTTCGCAATTGGGTCAACCGAATTATTCAGATCTGTCTAACCCCCCCCAATAATTACTTCATTTACCAGGATGCATCGAAGAACATCATTTCAACTTGCGTGAGAAGTGCATACTACTCGGCTTGTTTAAGGCATTAGTAAGGTGCCAACCAGTCACCTCCCCTGCACTCACCGTGGGAGGAACGCGAACCGAGATACCTAGTCAGCTGCCAACGTTCAAATCCACAATTTTAACGTGCCATAATAAATTACGAGGCCTCACATTTATTATAGTGAGGAATGCACTGAGATACAGCACGCAGTTGGATTGTATAGAATACTGTGCGTACTCATGTAGTTAACAAAAGAAGAATTTACTGCCGAAAATGGTGCAATAAGCAAATCTACAACTGACCCGTACTTTTGGGCCAAACTGAATTCGTTAAGAGAGCTAAAAAATCGCGTAAAGATGCCTTATATATAGTACTATGTAGCTTACTATGCAAAACAACCTACTTGCTTCGTCCTAATAAGCCTGTTTTGTTTTATTATTTCATATAATCGTGGATTGCAGTGCTGTTCGTTCACTATGTTTCTACGGCTTTTCTCATGTAAGTATTCCGCATTTAACATTCCATTGAATTCCCCACACGGAAATCTCTAGCTATATGTGTTTAGTGCTTCTCGGCTTTAGTACTACAACATTCTTCTTTTACACATGACCGGTATTTGGTCTGATGATTGCACTGCTCCGAGTAAAGCCACTGCTACACGCTGCAGGCTAGTACACCAGAAATGGTCATCCCACATCTCCTTTGCCTCCGTAACAAAGTGCACAGCACTCGCCTGTTGATGCACTTTTCGCGTACGATCGGTCATGACGCCTATGCGATGTGCATAAACCACACATTATAATTACATTGCCGTTATATGTCGCCTAGATAATATTTTGAAAGTGTTTATATATGACCTGCTACTTACACCCTTCGGCAACTTCCTTGTTCGCTTTCACCTTTCTCCACGTCTTCTGTGGTTGGCATTCTCCTCGTGTACTGTCAAAGTCCACTTTCACACGTTTTTTGCTGCACACAATTCTTCTTCCTTTTCATTGGTTATTAGTATCGTTAATTACTGGCCTGTCACAATTTTATTTATAAGGTGCCTTTTTTGTTTATTTTTGGATTTATGTGCCCTTTGTCGTCGTTAAATAGTGGCCGCATTAAAGAAATTGAAATAAATTTTACCAATTTTCACTTATTGCACCAACTTTGCTCCACTGCCTATTTCCACCCCCTCCTAAAAAACCCCTATTAACACCGATCCCGTAAGGCAGAAACCTGGGGTTTTCAGTTTCTGTGGTTTTACCTACAAGGCGTGGTTGCCGTAAATCATTCAATAGTAGTAAAAGGCTCAGAGTTGCTTCGTTTGTAAGACTATCATATTAGAATAATCAAATGTCAGTTTAAACTGCTAAGTACCGGTTGTAAATAACCTTTGACGCTTAAATAGCGTTTTTTCCTCGATAATACTAGGACGTCAAGCTACCTGGACCCGTAGCCCTTTCTTCGTGTCGCCTTCTAGTATTGCTTCTCTGCTACGCCTGAATTGGCGCCA